>KN478847.1:0-13281 GCA_000787095.1 Periophthalmodon schlosseri
CAAACGCCTCTAGTTGGACACCTTTACTTTATTTGAGGGCAGACACGTGAAACACATTCATGCGCTTCAGATTTAGCCAGTTATTGGAAGAAATCAAAAATAGGCAAAAAATGTAATTTCAATTTAATCAATGCTCAAAAAAGTAAACCTGAATGTAAAATGTTTTTATCTGGCTCTTTATTATCTTTACTTCAGAAAGTTTGATTTGATAAAGCATTGCACATACTGGGATGGTGATCTTACAGACAATGTGAGTGAAAGAAAATGAAAGATTTCACTTGGTCCTGGTGTCAATAATCGTGAATAACATTTTGATGTTTCTTCTCACAATAATTCTAACACTAAAATTATATATTATCTCATTTTCAGAAGTTATGTCAACCACACACTTACAAAAATAAGTTTAACCCACCTGTTTTTCTTACCCAATGTAATCCTATACTTTGTTGAGAAGCCTCCTCTAACAGCTGTGTCCTTTAGGTGGAGCTGTACGAAAGTGCCATTGGATTCAAACTTCCCAACTACAAAGCTGCCAAGAAGCTGTGGAAAGTGTGTGTGGAGCACCATACCTTCTTCAGGTCAGTCAAGCTTCATAACATGGTTACACATGAAAGCATACACATTGCATACCTTATAATGTATATTTGCTTATTATATTGTAGCTGTGCACATATGGAATTCTTGTATATTCACGTGTTTTGCGTGTTTTCCCTCTCTTACTTTTAGGCATAATTTGTACTCAGAGTGATTCAAAGTGCTCTGCAGAACAAGTGGGGTGTGTTAAAATTACAATAATCTCCCCCAAAAAAGTCACATAGTGCATCTTTTCTATTAATTATAAAATATTTGTGTATTTGTGATGTACATCTAAACAGAAGCATTTTGTACCTCAACTTAGTATTACGCTTTTTTATGCTATATTCACCAAAAACAACATATTAACATGTTTTGTAGGTTTCACTTTCGTTTTTGACGCTCTCAGTCTCCCCTCCTTTTCCTCCCCAGTCACTCCCTCTTCACATTGCTATCACAATACAACAGCGTGTACCCTGCTAATGAAACTACTACATATCACATCACGTTTGTCAAATTGTTACGTACAGTTGTGTATCATGCTTTTGTATATTTATGGAGAATTGTCATGTGGGAGTATAGATGACATAGGCTTGTGGACTGAGCATTACACAGAATCTTTCTGTTAACCATAAGGAGGGTTCGAACAGGGCCTGGGAGAGATCGCTAAAATACTCAAACATACATGGATGGCATTGAAAAGCTCTCCAGGCTTGTTGTTGAAGAGGGAATATGTTATAACATGGTAAAAAGCTCAAACTCATTGCATTTAAGACACCCTAAGCACTGCTGTATATGTGTGTGTGCAGGCTGACCTCCACAGAGATGGCCACTACCCCCAGAAAGTTCCTGGCTCTGGGCTCTAAGTTCCGGTACAGCGGGCGCACCCAGGCCCAGACCCGACAGGCCAGCTCCTTGATCGACCGGCCCGCCCCCGCCTTCCAGAGGACCAACAGCAAGAGGAATTCACGCAGCCTGGATGGGGGTATGTGTGTCTGCTGTCTGATCATAAAACACACTCTATGGTAAATGCCTTTTGCTGTAGTTGCATTCAAACAGAAAATAGGATTTGTGATCATCAAAATGATCAAGCATCACACCATTTTAGTAAACAGAGGCCACACATTTTGCAGTATGGGCTGATTCCACTACAAGCAGCTCCACTGCGCTGTGCTGCTCTCCAAAGTAGTGGCACATCTGTTGTACTGAATGACAGCAGCTCCACATCCCATGTATTGGTACATGCTTTTTTGAAAGAGACAGTGAATACCACCAACTTTTTTTTTTTTTTTTTCATCAGAATACTTATAATTGATGGTGTTGCATAAGCATTGTAGATTAATAACTGCACTCCGTAGCCGGTTAACTTTTATTTCAGGTCAATAAAAACACTGACACAAGAAAACATTTATTGGACTCATAACATTTTAATCCTTAAAGTGAGACGAAACACCTAGACTAAACCACAGTTTAGTAGTAAAAAAAAGTTTATTTTGTGTTTAGTTCCACTTTAGTTCCACTTGTGGTGGAGAAAAAATGATTTCAACTTGTGGTCTTGCACATGCTCTTCTGAAGCCCCTCAAGGCTCCACAGCCCTCCACAGCCCTCCACAGCACACCTGTGAGGTGACAAACACATCCAGTGCTGCACAGTGGACATGTAGTGGAGCTGCCCCGTGAGGCTCCCTCAAAGCTAGAAACAGCCCTGCAGGTATTATATATATTATTGTTGTTTGTGTTGTCAGCCATGGCGTCCACTCCAGACAACAAGTCGTCCCGCCCTGTCAGCGCCCCTGTGATGTCACCCGTCTCCCCCGGTGAAGCTACGCCCTCCCCGCTCCTACCCGCCCTCCGTCACCTTAGTGACCAACATGACAGCTCTACCCCCAAGAGCCGGCGCTCTGCAGACAGGAAGCACGAGATCAGAGCGGACAGTCGGCAAACGGACTCCCCCAAGAGCCACAGTCCCAGGCTCGACTTCACCCCGGAGCTCAAGGTGGGTACAGCGGGACGGGGAGGGGGGTAGAAACAGCGGTGTAGGTGCAGCAGGGTGGGGAGGGAGGGGTGGATATAAAAGTGTGGGTACGGGAGGAGGGTGCCAGACGGTTTATATGTCATTCTCATACAAAAGGAGTTTTACATATACAGAGTAGTTAACAAATACTATATAATAATATGAATTGTATATATATACTTTGTTGTATATAATATTAGTTATGCAGTAATGAAATTTTTTTTTTTACTTTTATTGTATCTATGTGTTACATTTTATACTTTACACTTACTTTTTGTTCAGAAGTTAAAAAAAGAAACTATCTTTGAAACAAACTGAAAGACTGAAAAACACATATAGCAATATTTCCTTATTTAACTTTTATTGGGTTTTTATTTGGTAGATGTGTTTTGATGCAAATCCTTCATACTATGGTGAATGCAAAAATGTAAGCCTTTAGTCGGATTGTCAACTGGTCGATGGTGTCTTAGTCAGCCAAAGTTTTTATCAGGCGACTGACATTTTATTTGGATTATAAACTATTTCACAGCAGAGAAGAGACAGAGTGCACTGAGATGAAGAATTTGTAGTCTATTACAGCCCTACTGTACTGCCACTGTGCTATTTACGGACTTCGGTTCAATGCTAACCCAGAAATGTCTCCATCGATTGTAGTCTTTTTGAAGTTTTTTATAGAAGTTTTCATCTATTTTAGTGCAACTGTCAGCTTTTAGAAATCCAATTATAGCCATCTAAAGGTTCATAAAAACAACAGCAGTATTGTTACTTTGCATCTGATGTCATCAACATTCCCAGGAGGGTGAAGCTAACCAGAGGCACTGCTCAGTCTGAAGCTCTGTTACTCAAATTAGACATTTATCCAAACTTTTTCATCACTTTTTCAGTTAGCCTGTCAGTGCCCGGTTTGGAGCCTTATCCGATTTGGCACCGTTTTTCAAACTGCGCATGCCCAGATACTTTGGCGCAAGCACCCAAGTTGCTATGGTAGACAGATCTCATTTTTGATATTGATTCGATCAAATTCACCCTTGAAATATAAACTGTTTTACTGATGAGTACTGGTTCAAAGTCAGTGAGAATTATGTCTGACTTCATAAGTAAAACAGCTAACTTGATGATTATGATCAAACACGATCCTTTTTGTTGCCATTTCTAAGAATAAGCTCAGTGAAATTAAACATAGCTTCTGACAATGTGCCGTTTAATTCCATTTTGTATTTAAACACCGTGCTGTCGATGCAAAGTAGTACCACAGTTAGAGTGGTTTGTGCTGACTGTGCTGTGTTGTGGTCAGTCAATATCCAGGAGAGAGAGGAGGCACTCCCCTTCCCTGACCGCAGCCCCCGGAGAGCGGGACAGGAAACAGGTTTGTCTCCCCCTGCTGGGCACTCCTGCATGATGGCTGGGGCAGTATACTAGATAACACAAAGGAAAGATCTCAAATAATAAGTAAATAAAGATGTGCATTCTTATGTCACATGAAATTGTGCATAAATTGTACTGCATGTCCACTGAAATTAATAATGTTAAGTTAAAGAGAACAACCATTTTTTTACCCACAAACTTTATTCATAATTTATTACTAATTATTCATTTTGAAAGGTGATTTGCATGATTGATCACTAAAACATATTCACATTTTAAATCATTTTTTTGGGTAATTTCTGCAGAATGACTATATTTTTTTGTCGGCAATGGCAATAAAGGAATAACAATGGCACTCTTGATAAACATGAACATTTGCTCTTGTTGTTTAAATACATTTTAAACAAGTCGTGTTGTCAAAATCAAAATACAAAAAAAAAAAAGCCTGTCAAGGGTTCTAGTTTAGTACCAGCAGAGAGCACTGTGCTTCGTCTCAGCAGCGGGTGGTAATGAGTGTGTATGTTGTGTGTGTGTGTTGGGGCAGCACTCCCCTCAGGACAAGTCCAAGGACATCATGAGAGTGAGGAAGGTCAGCTCGTCTTCACTAACTCTGTCATACTGTCAGACTGCACCTGCACTAAGAAGTCTGCTTCACTGGCATCTGGTTAATGCAGATATTTGGTCACTTTCAGTGAGAGGGCAGGATTTACATGTAATGTATAGATATATTCTTTAAAGGTGCACTATGTAACTTTTCTGGTGGGGGATCTGTTACTTGCTAGTCTCCATGGAGATATTGCTTTGGCTTGCATATATTTAGTTTTTATAGCAAAAAATTTAAATCTAATAAAAAGCATGTCCTTTGAAAAACACAAATTCTTGAATTGAAATTGACTTTTAGTTTAAGATTTAATGCTGCACGCTGAAACCTTCCTGGCAAAGCAATAACATCTCCATGGAGACAAATGCCAGACCCTCCACCAAAAAAAGTTACATGATGCGCCTTTAAAAGTATGTTATGTAATCCGTATTATTAGTGGGGGTGACCAAATGAATGTGTGCTTTTGTTAACATGGTGTGTTCACTGTGCACACTGCTCAGCATGTGTCCTATGGGTTTTCATGTTTATGGCTGTATACTGTAATGCAAAAGTTCACTGTATTGTATATTGTAATGACAAAACATTTGGAAACTGATTCTGTTTTAAACATTTAAGTTTAAATGAAATCTGAAGACAGTCATCTGAAGTCATCTGAAGAAATCTGAAGACAGTCATTGCAATATAACAATTGCATTTGATTTCATAATTTGATGGCACAGAAGAGGTCACTTTGTGGACGCTGTAGGGGTCTCACTCATCAGAATACATAACCCCCCTCATGCTGCCTGACCCTTCCATCATGGCTGCGCACGCACTGTAAACAACAAGATCACAGCAAAAGCTTTGAATCCAAAGGGCACAAGTCGCGTTCTGCTCACATTCTAGTAGTTAAACAGGAGAGGCAGAAATGAATCGCACTTAGTGATTGGTGGATCAGTACCAAAAACTGATATATCTATGTTAAATGCAGTAAATTGCATGTTTATATTTTAATTCATGTGCACATATCATTTTAAACAGTTTGCAGTGCAAAGTTTTTCCTCGTTGCATCCCAATTATTCAGTTTTAAAAGCACTTTTCACCAGTGTGGAGTTTTGCTGTCTTGGCTATACTAATAACAACTAGCATGCTAACAGGACACGTCCTGATTCTTGGGACAATGAAACACTACTTAGCAGACTTGTTTTGACCTTAAGAGCAGCTTATACAATACATTTGTACTTGGGCAAGACAAGTTTTACTCAAATACATGGGAAAAAATCAGATACAGAGCCTTTAATTTGTTTTGATTCATTTAAACACTAATTAGGTCGATGCACTTGTTGCACCCTTTGGATTCCCAGCCCTTCCTGTATTGCTTTGATCTCTCTTATTTTTCTAACTACTGTCCTTCCCCCACAGAAACGCGCTAAGAAACTGGAGGGCGAGACTATTTATATCAGACATAGCAATCTGATGCTAGAGGTTGGTACCATGACAGAGCCCTCTCCTCCGTCGTCATAACTTCTCTCTCTCTCTTCTCTTTCTTTGTCTTGTGATGTTTTTTGTTTTCAAAGCTGAATCCTAAAGGCCTGGCATGCACTATCTTCCTGTCTGACACTCATGCAAGTAGCTCCACTATTTGTTCTACTCATTTTTTATTCAAACACATGACTGGATGAGGGTATTAATTAGTGTTGACACAATACTAAAATTTCAAACTGAATTTCGATACAAAGGAATAGATTCGATACTCAATACTGATTCCGATACAATGGAATCAGTAAAAAACTGTGTTTATTTAGACATTAGAATGTGACTTTTAGCATTATTTTGTAGTACTTTCTTTTATATTACCATGTGGTCTTATATCAGTGTAATCAGGTCCCATAGTGGTCCATTGGCGTATACTGGTATATGTGGACTTACCCCGGGCTCCGACTGCACGTGGTGCAGCTCCGGTCCGGTGGCCACAAGTATTCTTTATAGTAAAAAATATGAGAAGATCTCAGATGGCTCATCGTGCAGTGTGGTGGTGCTGGTGAAGGTGCTGCAGCACTCCGGACTAAATCCGTTGGATTTGCAGGAGTCGCAACTGGACCTGGTGCAGTCTGAGCGAGGTGTTATACTTGTTCTGATACAGCTCAAAATAATTCTAAAGCTATTCAAGAAAGGTTCATTTCTGTCCCGTGAATGTGACTTTTTTAGTATCAATACTTGCTCAAATGAGTATCTAGTTTTGATACTGGTTTTAGTATTGATTAGTATCCAATTTGTGATACTTTTAAGAAGCCTCGTGTTAATAGTGATTTTGTGTTATTCGATGCTAAAACTGTCAAAATACCTGCATTTATTTCTTAAAAAAAAAAAAATAACATTAGAAAATATGTTTGAGCTGTCACCACTTAAAGGCGCATTATGTAACTTTTTTATTATGTTGGCTTCCTTTCTTGCACGTCTCCACTGAGGTGTTACTGTTTTGTCTTGAATGCGCCACAGTCTGGCATTAAAAGGGGTTTATCAGACATTTGTTTTTTCTTGCTCAAAATAGTACCTTGAAAATCATACATTCTTACTATGAGCGGGGTCTCCTCTCCACAGACCTGACCTGTAACTTGGCCTGCTGTCTCCATGGAAGTAGATATGTTAAATCCCATACTGTGGAGCACTTCAGGCAAAGTAATAACATCACAATATAAACAATCAGGTGGCGGACTCTCCGCCAAAAAGGTTGCATAGTGCACCATAATCTCTGATATAACCCCCTCCTCCAGTCATGCCTTGCACACCTGGCTCTTACTGACGCCCTCTCCCTTATTCTGGACCTATTTTCTTGACCGTCCTTTGGAATTGTGTAGATGTGCTAGTCACCCTCTCCTGCACATTCTCATGACAATTATTTTTCACTAAACGTTATATTTATAAAGTCAGTTTGGTCTTTGAACTTTTGAGCTTTCCCCTGGGAACAACAAAATGGATGTCTTACTATTTCACTGAACCAACTTCTATCCACAGTTCATTGACTTTAAAGGCCATTTTCTCAAAATGCCTTTTTTCACTTGAGGACATACAGGGGGAGACTTTAAAGTAGTAGCACTTTTTTAATATTATATTTAATGTTGTATGTTGTATTTTCTTAATCTTTTTCCTAGCTTTAATTTATTTTCATGTGAAAACACTGACTGATAAAAAAGAATGTACTGGTAATACATTTTTTTCTTACTTTTAAGTAAGTAAACCAAAGGCAAAGTGTAGTTAGCTCAATGCCTTTTAGCTAGGGGTGGATGATATTGACAAAAAGTAATATTCCTCTTTTTTTGGAGTATCCCAATAACCATATTCAGATATTATGTCAATCCAACAGAAATGCGTTAAAACTTTAAATTCATTACTTTGTATCAGTCAAGACAGCAGCATTTCAATATTCAAATTTTCCATATTTTCAAAACAACATTTACAGCATCATGTCTATTTTGATCTTTTGATCTTGATCTCTTCATTTCTACTCTTTGGGAACCTGTAATGGTGAAGGAAGGAAGCGATCGCAGACCAGTTAGAGAGTTGAAAGAAGTTTTATCTCATGAGATAGGTGAAAATTACAGACAGCAGGCACATGCAGTGTGTGTTTCTGAGTATGCCGTGTGTGTGAGTATGTGTGAGTATGTGTGAGTATGTGTGAGTATGTGTGAGTATGTGTGAGTATGTTGTGTGTATGTTGTGTGTATGTTATGTTTCAAGGAAGTTGTACAGTACTTATACCCTCAGAAAGGTACTATCTATAGAAGACTGGTCCTATAAGGACTTAAACTAAATTTACATACTGTCCATATAAGGTCATAAATAGATACACCGTCAGCTGTTTACAGGAAAGCAGAATAGGTCACCAAAAGGATGCTCTCAGTCACTGAAAGATGGATTACAAGGCCTCTTGTCAAACTGAAGATGTAAAGTCGTATCATGTAACCGAAGTAGCAGGTTCCAGTGTAGACATCTTAAAATAAGCATGTGTGACATTCTTACTGAGAAACAATTTTACCTCAATGTTTGCACACACAGTATTTAACACAAAGTTAAGAGCACAACAAATAAAAACAAAAATCATGTTTACAGAACCCTTGTCCTTATCTGTATTACCAATGATGAGCTGACATTTTGCTTTGTCTTAATGTTCCTTTTATTTTACACCTTTTCCACACTCCTCCTTTTTTATACTTTTACCCGTCCTCCATTTCCTTAGCCCTAGCTTTCTCTTACTATTCCTCCCTGGCCTAGCGCTGGTCTCATGTTGTTGTAGCATCTAATGTAGCTTTGTGTGCAGGACGTGGACAAGACGCAGACGGAGATCATGCGTCACCACAGCAGCATCAGCGAGCTCAAGAGGAGCTTCATGGAGTCCGTGCCTGAGCCAAGGCCCAGCGAATGGGACAAGCGCCTATCCACCAACTCCCCATTCAGGACGGCAAGGATCAACGGACAGCTGCCACCCGCTGTGAGTTCACAAACCCTAGCAGACAAGCACCAAAAGATCGAAAACACCCTAGCACCAAAACATTTAAACACCCAAGTACCCAAACACTGAAACATCTAAGCACACCAGCACCCAAATATTCAAGCACCCAAACAGCACAGCACCCAATCATAAAAATAGGGATGGGTGATATGCCAAAAAATGTATTTCACAAGCCAGATCACGATTTTGATTGTATCACGATTCATGCAGACTTATTATCTTTATATTGCCTTTAAGTGGTAAAAATGTCACCTGCTTGTTCTGAGAGTTCATACATTGCTATGATTGGTTAATTCCACGTGGCACTCACTCAGAGCCTTAGGAGGTTGACCAATAGGAGGAGTGGGTGTGATTCAAGTGTTGATTCAATTTTTGTCACCATATTGCCCAGCCCTACGTCCAAGCACTCAAACATCCAAGCACCATTGCACCAAAGCACCCAAATGCCTAAGTACCTAAACACGCTTCCACCGAAATGGGACAGCACCCAAGCACCACACTGCTAATTAGAAAGAGTGCTCTGCTGCTGCTGCTGTGCTAACCAGGCTGCTCACAAAATGCAAGTTCAACTGCATTTTACCTCGCATTTACTTGGCATAACATTCTAAAGAGCTCATACTTTAAAGGTGCACTATGCAACCTTTCTCAAGAGGTGGCTCTACTATCGATATGATCGCTTTCCCTGGAGCGATCCACAGTATGATATTAAACTTACCTAACATTCATTCAGTTACGGATGTTTTAATTGCCCTACAAATACTTTGAAAAACATGCTCTCCACAGATCTGGAGAATGATAAGTTTAATACTATACTGTGGAACATCGCCATGGTGACAAACAGGCAGTGAACCCTCCACCAGAAAAGTTACAATGTGCATCTTTTAATTAATTAATATGGACTCTGGGTTTGATGAATTAATAGTAAATTATATTTTAAAAATTGTAGAATTCAAATACGAAATAATTTTGCTTTTGATGCTGTTGTATGTTTGGCCATAATCACGCTCTAGATTATTGTCAGATACTGTTGTTATGAATTCACCTAAACTTGATGTTCAGATGTATTCATTTTTAATTGTAACACAAGATATCCATTTACCTATTACAATCATACGTTTATTTAAATGGTATGATATATAATGAGGTCTATGGCAGTTTTTTGCATTTCTTTTGTTTGTCCACGTGATGGCGCTGTTGGCTTGTTGCTGGTGCATTGCTTGAGCATGAGAGAATCTGCAGTCACAGCTTTGAGACTTGCTGTATTTCTTTGGGGGTCCGTATGGATACTGGTTTTATGCATTTGTTTATAATCTCCATGGCAACTCACTCCTACCGGCTGTGGCTGGGGCCCTGTACTCACCATGGTGCTTCTCCAAAGGGTGAATGGCATTTTATTTTACTACCGATTCAGAGGTAATTGCCCAATACCTCAGCTGTCAATCATCTAAAGAGCAAGGCAGTTGGTCGTCAGTGGGCGGGACTTACAGCTGAGTAATTGACGTGACATTTCATAAAATATAAAATTCAGCTAGTCTTATGTGCTTGATACTAACTGCTCACTAATGTTGATATCATGAGATTTTAAAGGGGACATATAATGCATGGCTCTTGTCAACATGACACTAAGAGACTGATGCTTTGTAAAGAAGGATAATTGAGCAATTAAATAAATATACTGAGTCCAGTGAAGGAGCTTTTTCAGATTTAAAATGCAGGTAAGATTATACCTTTGTAAAAGTTTTATGAAGTATAAATAGCATAATATGTCTCCTTAGCATCGTCCAGGTGCTCTCTGACCCAGCCTAACCTAGCTCGCCTTGTTGTGATTGGCCACTGCAGCTCCATCCTCTGCCCACTGCTGCATGGCCTCCTCTGGACTTTTCATATCCGCATGATTTTGATTACAACAAGGATAGCAGACAATGAGCAATGTGCAGGGAACTGAACCCCCAACTCCTGTTCCCGTGTTCATACATCATCATGCCTCTCATCTTCCTGTCGTTTATTTCTCCCCTCATTCATCATTTTTTAGTTTGAACTATGACTTCTGTTGCCAGTTGTAACTCTGGTAAACTTAGCGATTACATGTGTGAAACACACTTTTTTATTAGGGCAACAGTGGCTCAGCTGTAAGCGCGCTCATCCACCAAGGTTTGAGGTTTGGATGACCAGTGCCTACTGTCATTGTGTCCTTAGGCAAGACCCTTTACCCACCTGAATTTGGTGTTTGGGTGAGGGATTGGTGGTGGTTGGAGGGGCTGATAGCACAGATGGGTAGCCTCGCTTCTGTAAGTCTGCCCCAAGCTACAATAAAACTTATCAACACCAGGCATGGAGTGAATGAATAATAGACAAAATCAAGGCTTTTGTAGCATCTGGAAAAACTATACAATGTATGGAATAGAGATCCATCAATGTGGTTTTTTTTTCCATGGCTGAGGCTGATTATTTAGAATACAGAGCAACTGATGACCAATAAGTTCTGCCGGTATTTTTGCGCTGATATATGTAGGGTCGATTTTGATTATGATAATTTTTTTCAAATTATGTAATACTGCAAACTCCCCCCAAGCCCCTTTTTAACCACAAACCTATAAGAGAGCTGCTTGGTCATGTTTTGTGCAGCTATCTCTCCGTATTTAAGTGTTAAAATAAAGCTTAGTGTGTATTTTCTAGACAGCAGATTGACCGAAACAAAATATCGGCCTATGCTGGAGATTTAAGGCCGATAGCCGATATGCTAAAAACTCCAAATATCAGCCAACTGATATATCAGCCAACCGATATAGTATGGAATACTAATGCATACCTTATGTGGCATTATTGCATAATGTGGCTGAATATACCTGCATAGTAGTACATCTCCAAAACAGATCATTGTTATTGATTGTCAAAATGATTAGTACTTTAGTAACTGATTAACCCATATTTGGGTATTTGGAGTTACTGGTTTCTCGAAGGCATTGCCACCTCAGCATGGGTAAATGTGCCAGTTCCTCTCTGCCCCTTTCTGTAACTGTGAATGGCATCACTTTGAGAGAGCTGATTCTAACACCAGCTGCTCTGCTGCAGATCGGCCCCACTGCAGCTGAGCAGGCCAAAATGTGTTTGTTAGAGAGTCCCAGTTTCATTGTTCAAGCCCAATGTTTTCAAATCTATCGCGGTGACTAGGAGGAGAAAACTGTTTGAATGGAAGTGATTAGCACCATAAAGTCTGCGATCATGTATGGATAGTGTCATGAAGACAAGAAAATGTATTTCTCCATGGAGTCTTATTGTGTGTAAGTTTGCATAATGTAAGTCATTTTGCATTTTTCATTTTACATGTTAGTGTGGTCTGTGGACCGACCCCAGTGCGCACAAGATTTAGTTCTGTTTACTTTTGGGTCGGCCTTGTTCACATACATCACGCATCTTACACCC
The DNA here is from genome assembly GCA_000787095.1 of Periophthalmodon schlosseri. Classification (NCBI taxonomy): domain Eukaryota; kingdom Metazoa; phylum Chordata; class Actinopteri; order Gobiiformes; family Gobiidae; genus Periophthalmodon; species Periophthalmodon schlosseri. Next base: position 12,465 of record KN478847.1, read on the forward strand.
CAAACACGTGAGAGTTCATCAGCTGATTGCCAAACTTATTTCTATGACAAAGCCCTTCAAGCAGACAGAGCCCTGTGAATATGTGCAGACGCTCGCTTCCCCTATACACAGTGGTTTTTACTTTCACCTGTGGCTAAATACACCGTGAGGACTGCGTGCTGGTGGTGAAGGTGAAAAAGCTTTTTGAACAAGACACAGACAGACCTAGGCTCACCTGCGCAGACAGAGGCAGGAGGAGACTGTTACTGATATTAAGTTGATACACATTGCCTCGTCAGGCGAACGTATCAAACAGCAGCTCCAGCGGCATTTCATACATACATACAGGTCGACCTACGTCGACTACGTCAGCCTGGGGTCAGCCACACCTAGGAATTCAATGTCTTTAGCTTTAGAGATTTCAGACCACTGGCAGCTGTTCTAAACCATGCCAAACTGAATTATGTCGAACATTTAATGTAGCTTCTATCCGTTTTGTTCTAATTTTACTCTCCTCCACCTGTTTGTCCATCTTGACCGCCACCTCCACACTGGCCTTGGCCTCCAGACAGTGTTGGCTTGTCCATCTGCCCCAACAGCTGAAGACACTCATTTTCACTCTAACTGACTCCCATTTTGGCCATTGCAGCACTTTCCAACTCAACGCCCGGGGCAGTAGCTTCATAATTTCATAATATTGCTGAATACGATGAATTATGAGAACACACAATACAAAACTCTTCAGTTGCGTCACCAAAAATCTAAAGATTCACACTTCCTCAGCTAGATTTATTTTAGAATGCCAGAAATTGTCCCGTCTGCAATATCCTCACATCTG
>KN478847.1:13360-44130 GCA_000787095.1 Periophthalmodon schlosseri
TCAGCACTCAGAATCTCATTACAGAGCACTTTGAATGCCAAAACATAAGAGCAGAATGATTTTGGAAGAGATATCTAATTGCAGTTTTTCTGACAAATATTGGGAGTGAGATTAGAAAGAAGATTTAGAAAGATAAAATCAAGATTCAGTTTGCTGTGCAGATTTTAAACACGCCCAGGAGTGTTAATTTTTGAGAGAAGACTGAACTGATAAAACTAGTCCAAGAATCCCATGTATTTCAGAACATGTTTGTATTGCTCCATAGAGTGAATGAAAATGCAAAATGGGACATTTTGCCAACATGCACAAAATTTGAGGTGGAGAAAATTCAAGTTGTGGATGCTGCAAGATTTGTCACAACTATGACAGCTACAACCATGTGAAAATATATTACATTGGAGAGACAGGTGTATACTTTTTACACAGGATAGATGCTGTAATTTGTGATTTTAAAAGTTCTATATTACACAAAATGTACTCTTGTGAGCTTTAAGTCAAGTACCCGTCATACCCAGAGTTGTATTTTGTTTTATTTACACATGTTTGAGTAACCCTTTATTATTAGTCTGTCTACATCTCAAAATCTCAAGCTCAAAATGTTGTTTCATCTTGTGATGTCATGAAGCTGTAGTTTTCAAGTTAACAGCTCCTTTTACCTTTAGTTCAGTAGAAATTGGCAATTCCAGAGCTGAAATTATCCAAATTATTCTAGTGAAGGTGTATAGAGTTTAAAAACACAGTGGAGCACTTCTTGTATTACTACATGACATCACAAGGTGGAAGAGAGTGTTCCATTTTATAAAAGAACTGAGCCTAAATATGCAGGGTTTGTGTGTTGTGTGAATGAAACAAAATACATGACATACAAGGTGGAAGAGAGTGTTCCATTTTATAAAAGAACTGAGCCTAAATATGCAGGGTTTGTGTGTTGTGTGAATGAAACAAAACACAACTGCAGGTCTGTTTGTGATGAGGAAACAACATTATAACATAGATCAGAAAACAGCCTAATATGGCCCCTTTAAATGCAGTGACAGTAAAATATACACTCTTTACCTGCGACACTTTGACCCTGACCCCACAAGTCTTCCACTGATCCGGAGCATTCCACAGGCCCTGTCCATCAAACTGGACGTCAATCCCATGTCCTAAAGCGGAGACAATGGGGTCCAGTCATCGCGCACAGGGATCCTAGATGAGGCGTCCCTGTGCCTGCACCATTCTGATGTCACAGGCGCACACGTTTACATGTGTGTATTACCTCGATCCGTCATCATCAGCCCTGATTAACCTGCAGGCGCTCCTCTAGCCACACGTTAATTTGCAGTGTACTTCAACAGTTCAATGGCTGATAGGAACAGGGACACAAACTTTTGCACTTGCTGAATACTCTCATTTTATCAGTTTTGCAGCAAAAATATTACGTGTACTTCTCAATAGTAAATCACATGCAACACGCCCACAAACTGCACATGCTGTTGTTCAGTTTATACTAGCAGTTGGCGCCTGGATTACTGAGGCCCTTGATCTTCTGCAAGCTTCAAGCTTGGTCATGGTCATGGTCATCCCAACATGTAAAAACATGTGCAAAATGTGTTACTGAAGACCGAAAGATGCTAAACTACACTGTAGCAGAGACAACAGCATGGGAGGGCATACAAAGACATGAGTGTTCACTGATCATAAGGGAACTCCTGTGTTGGGCAGAGCAGAGGCTGTACCAGGCTGTGATGGACTAGAAAGGACCAGTTTTTCTCAAGAATAACTGGCATTGTCTTTCTTAAAGCTTAAAGTAGTTTTTGCCTGTTCTCAAATCGTGAAAGGAGGAGGTAAGTCATTTTAACTCTTACCTCTCTATTTTCCACAAAGTGCTCATGTTCTTGAATTTAAGGAGAATGTGCACAGCTTTAGAACAGCTCTTTCAGATATCAAAGCAGGACCGCCCTTACACAGTCAACACCATCTTATCCCAAAGCTTTGCTGTCATGGGACTCAACCTCTGCTATTTGGAGGGCTTTGGTTTATTCAAAGTTTAGACAATGTTGTGTTGAAATGTTCATTGACATGGCACTAGTGCTAATTTGATCAAATGTTCTATAATTAGATACAGACAACACACAGCAATCTGATTATGTTACGATCGGATACTGCAGCTGTGAATATGCTGACACGTGCCAAGGAAGGACTCAAAAACAATGGCCTGGCTATTCTATTCTACAATTATTAAAGTGGGACTTAACACCTAAACTCCGCCTTAAACCACATTTCAAATAGAGCTGCTAAACTGGGCAGTAGCTGTGGACCAAAGAAAAGAGTGAAGGGAGAGGAGGGGTGGGGCCTGGACATATAAGGAACAGTTTGATTGGTCTTAAAGATGTCCACACTTCTAATGTCCACTTCTAATTTTATTTGTAATCAGAAACACCTGGCTGTAATAAGGACAGTCTTGGACAGTCTTGTGTAATGTCACATAATACCTGAAATTGCAGTGGCCACTGGAGCCAGGGCACACCCATTTTCATACATTTTTACCATAAACTTGCAAATTTACCTAGTTTGCACTAAAATTGCCAAAAAGGACTAGGAACAGAAGACAGTGCTATTGAAACACCACATTAGTAGCACAGAAAAGTAGATTTAGTGTTTAGTTCCACTTTTGTGACTTGCTATCACCATTCAGATTTCAATTTTGATTTACCCTATTCAAAACTCCCTAAACACATTAAGCACTAGAAAGCTAACCTCATCAGAGAGGAGTGTAATCCCATTGCGAGTGTCTCCAGTTGCCTTTGCTTTGTCTCCTCTCCTGCTCCTCTCTCCTCTGTCTGCTTTGCACTGGTTTGTCTTTCCCCTGCCAAACCCGGGGCCCTGCCAGTTCCCATTGTGAAACAGAGCCTATTAATCAGGCAGCCTGAGCACCTCACTGCCCTAGTCTTCCCACAAGCGGCCGGTCCACATTAGGTCTAATAACAGCCCCAGGACCGCGCTGCTGGGCTGAGCTTCGTATTACATCACAATTATGGCCGAGTGGGCTGAAAGCTGAGGAGTGCCTGGCCCGGGCGATGCTACCAATTAGGCTACAACTGCTCTGTCTGCTCACAAAGAGGAAAATGGAAGCACTTGCTAATGAGGCCTTGAAATGTTAAGCTTCGTCTTATGCAGAACTCAGGATTTGCTTAAAGACTTTTGACCTAAGTTTCAAGGCTATACTGTTAAGCCATTAAATCTGAGTAAATCTACCAATTTCCTCTCCTTCCAGTTATGAAAATCCACCTTTGTGGAGCAATTGTCAGAAACAACATACAATGTAGTTCTGAACTTAAACTTTGTGACTTTTCAGGTGGAGAGTTCCCCACCTGCTTTTCTCCAGGGTGATGTTATTGCTTTGCCTAGAATGCACCACAATATGACATTACTATTAACTATTAATTTGCAACAGCAGGAGGTGAGCCAGATGGATTCTCGTGAGTTTGTGAACGCACAAATGTTGCGAGAATACATCTTACTGCCAAAGTTAGCATTAAACTTATCCATATCCAATTCACCATGGAAACAAGGTTATGACACCACCAGGCCAAGAGACAGGCCAGAGATGTGGATGAAGCCCACTCACAGTAAGAATGTAGTTTTTAAGGCACAAGAGAGAGAGCATTTATTTGAATGGACTGAGTAATCACTGGTTGACAGACAAAGGCTGCAGGCGGTGACTGGTGATAAAGGTAGGAGCAATGGAGGAAATGTAATTTTCCTGGTTTCCCCATGTTTTAGAACAGTATATTCAAACTTGTGTATGCCTGCAACTGCGTGACCAACTGATTTTGTTCCGTAGCTGATAAAATTCTCAGAACTCATCTTTTACCTTTGATACCATTTTATTTTATTTTGCTTATTCGATCATACCCCCACCCCTCTCCCCCATGCTTCATTTCCCCGTATCTCTGGCCTGTCCTCTGACCACCCTGCTGTTGTGTCCGTTGTGCTGCTGCGGTGGCGGGCGCACAGAGGGGGAGGCGCTCTCAGCTTGGACACAAGGTAAGAGCCTGGAGCATGTCCCCGGTCCCTGGAGCCCGACCGCCCGGCACACACCCCCCTCTGCTGCTGCGGGACCAGGGAGGCTACAGTGACTTTGAATGGGTGGACGAGGATGACACTGAGGAGGAGGAGGAAGAGGAGGGCGTAGGGGGCGTGGCCATCAGCGTCCCGGAGGAGGGGGCGGTCCTGGTGCACGCCGCCCGCATACAGCAGTCCCGGATGTCCTTCTTCCTGTCGGGGCTGCTGGTCCTGGCGCTCACCGTGCTCTGGTTCGCCTTTGTTTAAAGCGGTTCTTCGGATGTCCTCCAGGTGCCGCACTGTTTACTCACAAGAGCTGGACCAGAGTGTAGCAGAGAACCAGCCCGAAGCACAGCACTGTCAGGAGTGAGGGCCTTTCACTGTGGAAATGCACTGCTCGACATGCAGTTTAAAGGCTCATTTATGCTCCATTCTTGTATGTATGTTTCTAAGTCAGATATATGTCCGATATATGAATTGAGCAAAATGGAAGAAATAGAACAAAATAAACAAACATGGAGGTGCTAATGTCTGTTTTTGATTACATTTGTTGAAAATTAGTCAAAAAATTTGGTAAAAATAGGCTTTATTTGTTGCCTGCCAAGTCCAGACTGATATCTCTGTATTTCTGTACAGAGGAATATCATATCATATGTCTGGTCACCGCGCCCTTCGTCGCATCTCAAACCAGAACTACAATGACTTTGTTACATCTTCTTAAATTCTTCTTAAACGAAGTGTGCATTCTGAATCCTAGGCAACTTTATTTCCCAGCAGAGCTTATTCTAGTCACTTTTTAAAGAGTTGAGCTTCCATAGTTGAGTTGTGTTCACTACTGTTCCTAGCTGTTAGCACTGGGCATATGGAACAAATGATGGACAGAACAATGCAGAAAGTGTTTGGAACATAGAGCATAAATGAGCCTTAATGCTACATCACTGCTTCTGCATCTGGAGGTGATGCTAACTGATCTGGGAAACCTCTTCTGTTTTGAGAACCTGCTCCAGACTAATGGACCAATGTGACACTGACCAAAATGGCTGTATTATTTATGTAGGTCTTTTAAAGTGTTCTGAACTTGCAAACTTAAGCCAGGTGTCCACTGCACAATTTTGGTCATCTATGAGGAAGCAGTAGCCTCTTAGTTAGACAAGGATAAAGATTCAATTTACATAGTCAGGAAAACCTTATCACTGACCCAGTCCAATTCAAACCAAATTTTCAAATGCATATAAATATAAGAACTATTGAAGTATGGGACCTGTCGTTTCATTGTTTTGGTTCTCTTCGTTAAAGCGAAAGTGAAAGCTCCAGTTTTTATTAATTATAGCTACAAACAATTAGTGCTAATGCAAAATTTTGGGACAAAGAAGTGCACTGGGAGTTCTCTGTGCATGTGAACGTAGTCACTGATATTTTGAGATCTTGGTAGCAAAATAAGCCCTCCTCTTGCTGTGCTTACGATTTATCTGTCAGCAGAAACATCGCTTCATCACACAGCGCCCAGAGTTACAATTGAACTATTGCATAATGTTGACCCAATTCGCAATGAAGCCTCCAAAAATCTTTTTAAGGTGAGACACTACAGGCAAAACATTGCTACATCAAAGGCTGTTTTCTCAAAATGTATTTTCCTCCCGAAGATCACCTGTTAAAGAAGCACCTACATGTAGAAAACAATACAACAAACAATTACAATCGTATAAGTAAAAAGATTTTGATAGAATATAAAGACATATTTGTTGATATCCAATTTTGAGGCATATTTTAATTCCAAAAAATATGTATACACCCAGTTTTACTAAGATCTAGTTTACTCAAATAAGATATCCTTTTTACTACTTTATTTTACTACTTTACTACTTTATTTTACTACTACAAAATTAACAAAAATTTAAACATGGCTCATATTTTGGTATTTAATGTCATTCAATGTCAAAATTAACAAAAATTTAAACATGGCTCTCCACTTTTTACATTTTTTTTTTAAGTAGATGTCAGAAACAAGTGCAATTTTGGCAAGTTTTACAGATAAATTGGCTTATTTCTATATGAAAGTACAGAAGAAGTTTCTATAAACTTGAGATTTTTTCCCTATTCACCTGTAGTGTCTTGCCATAAGAAGAAAAATCTTACAATGTGCATCCAGCTTTAGTCTGATGCAAGTCTTCTGTCTATCGCCAGGTCGATTTTCACAATGCTGACCAACCATAGCAACTGTCACTGTATAGCTGTTTCTTCAGGTATCTGGAGACACAACTAACCTTATCCGTGTATTTGCTCTCAAGCATTGTATGAAGTGCATTGTTGCCTTCCTTCTCTTATTGGTTAGCTCCATGGCTGTTAGCACTATTCAGAGAAAGAATTGAGATGATACAAGCACCAGTGACATTTAGTCTATAAAATGACCCAGGGTGATACAAGGCTATTTCACAGAATGGATTAAGGACATATGATACACTTTTAGATACACACAGTAACATAACAATACAAATATGCAGGAACGGAACGCTAGTTTTATTTCACTTTCCTTTCTTTGTAGTCGGGTTGTATAATTTTTCCCATGCTAGTCTAATATGTCATAATCTGGTTACATTTGGACCAACTAAATGCAGACAATCAATGAAGTCCAATGGAGAGTGGGATCCAGAAAAGACCTCAGAACTGCCACTTTGTACCCTCCTCTGTCATGTACTGTGGTCACTAGTGAGAATGAGTATATCTTTAAAGATAGAATGTTTTGCATGTATAACACTTGTGTTGTAAAATACCTGCCACGAAACCCTGAATCATTTAAGGGGTGTATATACTCTGGAGTTTGAAAGGATTTTGGGAACATTGCATTGATATTTGACATGCCAAATGAGCTCTGTTTTAAAACCTGGCTTTTACTTTTAACAAATTGGATGAGGTGTCTGACGCCCTCTGCGGGCAATTAGCGTAGAGTGAAGTGTTTGGACAGAACACACAGAGCATCATTATTGCCAACATGTTTAGTAATTATAATGAACACCATTTAAGCACTGAATTGATTTGTCATGTGAATGTGTATGACAGGCGTAACCTGTAGCTCTGGAGCTACCACCAGCTCTACACCTTCCTCCTTCCTCTCCAAAGATTGTAGGAATACTACATAATTTGTAAAGAATGTTTCAGAGGTGATCATCTGGACTCAGAATGTTTTGACTCTCGTCCAGAAGCATTTTCAATTTGATGGTACTGGTGTGAGACGTCAGGTTAAATAAATACTGCCCGAAAGAGAGGAGTTTTAGTATGTCAAAAATAAAAAAAAATTAATGGTAAGATACTGTGCACCTGTTTACGGTAAGAAGTAGTTCTTTCATCCACTGCAAGCTTATCGTAAATATACGGCTTTGTACAGGCAAATTTTGCTGCCTGCTCTTTACCGTATATTAACGCAATTTTTTCTTACAGTGTAATGTTTATGTGCAACCAACTGCACCCAATGAGCAGTCTATGGCTACTTTATTGTGTTTAGTAATTGCTTTCTGGTGGGAATAGGATGGGGACGTGTGGTGTACAAACCATCCAGGATCACTGATATTTGCCTACCATAAAGAGATTAATAAACAACCACAAACCTAAACTTAGCCCTGCCATAGTGACGTGACCAATCCCAGAGCACTCATCTGAAATTCAAACAGGATCTGTAAAAATCAGTTTCACACTTTAAAGCAGAGTTGTGAAGCCATGTGGTCCCTGCACAGACCGTTGGCTCCCCAGGCTTGGTGCTTCTGCCTTGGCAGAGCTTCACGGATGTAGTGTCTTTTAGTTTGGCAACAACCAGTGTCCGCTGCCATATGGTGCCCACTGTGAGAGAACAGGCTAAATTTAAACTAAAAGCACAGCCTGGTGTATCATTGAATATGAGTTATGGCTCATCTGCAGGTTTGTTGTATCAGTCAAATATTTAATCCAATAGACAACAGACTTTTATATTTGCCAAAAAGATCCCTTGAAAATGGGTCATATCTGTGAATGTATGTAATGATGATGACTAACTAAGTGTCACAGTTAAAAAGGGGGTATTATGCAAAATAGACTTTTTGGAGCTTTCTGCCATGTTATAACGTTGATCTCTCATCCAGAACATACCTGAAGAGGTTTTATATGTCATCCATCTAGCGATCTCGATCTCTCCCAGGCCCTATTCAAACCCTCTTTACGGTTAGCAGTATGAGCCCACACCTCTTTCTACAAGATTCAGCCCACAAACCCACCCATGCTCCAGCACGGCCATTTTTCATGAATATACAAAAGCCTCTACACTACAGCCTCATTTTCACTGGCACAGCTTGCTTGGGGCCACCTTGGCGTGGAACAGTTGGGGTGGGGGCACAACCAGCCAGGGAGCGTTTTGATTACAAATGGCCCAGGCCGCCTTTGGGCGTGACACAGGTCTAGCGAGACGCACCCAAAGGCGTGACATAGGCCTGCACCGCCACAAGGCGCAGGACGGCTATAAAAACACCGGTGCTACTGGAGCATCAACACAGATGAGCTTGTGGGGGCTGAGACTGGATATGCCTCCACGCAGTCAATGGAGGACCAGCAGTACGCCAATAGCGTGACATTTCTCAGATAAACAATCTTTATTAGGACGGCAAATAATAGATATAAACATAAAATAATAGTTTCTCACCAGATGCTGATTTGATCTTGTAATATAGCGCTGTATTTCCAGTGATCCAGTAACTTACTTATTGAGGTGATATGCTTCTCAAAACTGACCTAGCCAGCTGTTTCCCGTTTATCGATGCACACCACTCCCGTCAAGATAAAATAAATATTACATTTGCAGTGTATAATGCAACTAGCACCAGCAAACCCCAGTGCATTAAATAAAGAAGGGTTAAAACACGGCATAGAGATGCAGATAAATGAAATAAATTCAAAAACTGACGATAAACCGGAATTAGTTTAGTGTTTACTTTAGCTTCAGCTTTAGCCTTGTCTTACAGCGCCACAAACTTGGAATACTTTTTGTGATTCGCTGAGATCAGTCTTATGAGAGTATAATTCAGGTACAGTTTCAATTTTATTTATTAAGTTAATATTAGTTATGTTGAGGTGACATCAGTTGTTCACGTAGCAGAGCCCTGGATCCGGAGCCGTACCCAGACTGTGGAAACGCAGCTTGACTGGAGTTTCTGCTGGTTCTCCAATGACTGTGTGGGGGTGTGACTAGCACCGCCCCTGTGAGCCGGTCCCAGGTCCCAAGCATTCCAGACCCCTTTGGAAGGTAGTACCTCCTCCGCTTTGAACCCATAAAAGGGGGCAGTATGGATTGCTTTATACAGTGGAAACACTCAGGGTCCGCACCATACTGTCCCATACCAGCTCTGTGGAAATGAGGCACACACTACAACTTCAGAACCTGATGCGAAGTGCAGTAGTTTCATTAGCGGGAACCACACTGATTGTAATATGATAGCGCTTAGAAGGGAGAGTGACTTAGTATGGGGAGCAAGGGGAGTGGGGACTCAGAACTTAAAAAGTAAACTAAAAAACAAAATTAAATGTTGTTTTTGGCAAATATAACATTTTCAAAACAATAAAAAGTAACATGGTGATCGAAATATGTTGTGCTAGCAATTAATACCCCATAGAAGTGTAATACCCCCTCTTTAAATAAAATTATTTTATTTATTTTGTGTTCCTTTTTGATTTTTGTGACTGCAGATTAGCTATATGCTAATGTTGCTTTTTTCCCTGAGAGTTATTTTTGTCAACGTTTTAGCTTCAATCCATGTAATGTCCATTATCAAAAACATACCCTGTGCTTTGTCTCATTTATGTGAGGTTGAGTAACCCTGAATACAGGGAATGTCATTTGATTCTAGAGTGTTTCTCTCTGAACAAGAAGATGATTACCTAAAGGTGCACTGTATAACTTTTCTGATGGAGAGTCTGCTGGCTTGTCTCCATGGAGGTGTTTTATCTGGAATATTTCAAAGTAGGGCATTATCTTATCTCTGTTGCATACATTCAATAGGCATAGACTTGATACTCAATACCGATACTACACTGATACTGAAAATCACTCTATGTTTAGACAACAGAATGTAATTTTCAACATTAAATAATAGTACTTTCTTTTATATTGCCATGTGGTGTTATATCTGTGTAATCCCTCAGTCGTCCAGGTAGGTTCCACAGTGGTCTATGGGCGTGTACTAGTCTATGTGGTCTTATCATAGACTGTATAAAGAAGTGGACTAAGGGAGTGTGACGTCACCCATAGCGTCCGGCTCCAGTCAAATGAAGCTCATCGAGACTAGCAGTTAGGATCATGTAGAGTAGATTAATACAAACATTTTAAGATCAAAATGACGAGCCTGACAGCAGCAGCTACTGAGAGAGGGGCGACAGTTTTTCAATAGAAGTGAATTGAAGCCAGAGTCGTTGGAGCCGGAAGCACACCCATGCTCACTTCGGCGACTACCGGTTTAGCTATGTTCATTTATGTATACAGTCTAAGGGTCTTATACTTGTTCTGATACAGCTCAAGGTCATTCTAAAGCTATTCAGGAAAAGTTAATTTCTGTTTTGTGAGTGTGACTTTTTTAGTATCGATACTTGCTCAAATGAGTATCTAGTTTCGATACTAGTTTCAGTATCGATTGACAGCCTAGTCTTCCATGGAGACTAGAAAGCAGCAGATCTTACAGCAGAAAAGTTACTTTTTTTTTTTAGCTGACTATGTCCTCCTTAAAGCCAGTATATGGGACTTTACAGCATTTTCATTTGTTGTTGATTTATTCAGCTCCATTTGAAAGCATTGAAAGCACACTTAGCCTAATGCACTGCGCTGCACTCATAAATTCACTTAACGCATTTCTCTGTCTAGGCTCTTTAAGTTTTACATAATTTTCAAATATTTCCTTCTGAAAAAAAAAGTTTCAAAGTGTGATAACAAAATAACTCCATAAGTCTATGCATGCTGTATCCTATGATGACAAGGTGCATGTTTATTGACCAATTTGATTTAATGTGTTTTTCTCTGTCAAGCTGATTTACAAAAAAAATATTCAGTGCGATATGAACTCTTGAATAAATTTTGATGTTATTTGATTTGTGTTTTGTCTGTACAGTCGTAGTGTGATATGATAATCTCCTGGCATGTTTTGGTGACACATGCAATTTCACTCATTCTACAGGGGAAGCTTTGGTTGAATTCTTGGTTGTTTTATGTTGCTTATAGGAGTTACTTCGTCGTCCTGCTTCTTCTGAATGTTCACACTTCACTGTGATTGATTAAATTTTGTTGTTATTCAGAGCATGACAGAGGTTGACCAGTAGGAGGAGTGGGTGGGGAAAAGAAGATGGCATGTGTCTGTGTTTGAGCATAGAGCTGCATTAGAAACGAGATGGCTACATATTGCATCTTAAGCTGCATGGCAGCTTATATTGCTGAATTAAAAGAATGTTTTGTGACCACCTGCATTTCATCCAATGGTTTTAGTTTTAATATTTAAGTTGCACTATGTCACTTTTCTGGTGGAGATGTTATTGCTTTGTCTGAAATATGGCAAAATACCCAGTATGGCATAATACTATCTCCATGGAAACAAGTAGGTGGCAATTATTTTTTAGCAATGAAAACACCTGTGCAAGATAGATACATTTAATAGCATACTGTGAAACACCTCAGGCAATGCAATAACATCTTCATGGAGACAAACCTTGTTTAACATCATTGTTGAGTGTGTAAACCTTTTGCTTTTTTTAATTTTAGATGATAATTAGCGTAAAACTGAAATCTAACTGATTTCAGTTGAAATTTCTGAACTTGTGTGCATCTGGTAAACATCTAGTGACACAAAACCTCCTCTTTTACATGTTACTGGTGAAGAGACCAGATAATTGACATAAATATGAAATAAACTTGGGGATTGGCTTCACCATTCCTTTGTATGTGAATGAGTGTTTGAATTGAAGTAACTCCGGGTAGCACTGGCACCAAGTGATTGAGTAAACGGGCAAGAATAGACAAGTTCGTGTCTCTGAATATCTATGGGCAGACCCACCATCAGAAAAGTTACATAGTGCACCTTTATATTAAGAAGGTGATTGGCTGAGAGGCAAAGGTAGCAGGCTGTGATTGGCTGACAGCGATAGAGCATGTAGTGATTACTGCTGCATATTAATAACAGATAGTGTATGGGTTATGTCGGTTCGTATTGATTTGAAGTTATGTTTTTATCCATGCTGCTTTATGGGCCCTGTGTCTTGGCTGTAAATCTGACGTTGTGCTGTTTAATTTTGAATCTCACATTAGCTTTCCCTATATCACCCGCTTCACACTGATCGATCTCAAACGCGCACTTGACTAATTGCATGTGAACGCAGAGCATCATTAAAACGGGCTGTTCCTCTGTCATAAAATATGCACATAATAAAATATAATATCATAAACAAATGGTGTTAGCTGACAGCAATGGTCTATGCAGTCTGTGGTTCTCAACCAGTGGGATGTTGAGCACTCCAAGTTTAGTTCTGGTTTAGACTTAGTTTTGTCCCAGTTTAGTCCTAGTTTAGCCCTGGTTTAGTCCTAGTTAGTCGCTTCTGGGTTAGTCCTAGTTTAGCCCTGATTTAGCTTTAATTTAGCCCTGGTTCAGCCTTGATTTAGACACACTTAAGTTCTAGTTTAGTCCTGGTTTAGTCACTTTTGGTTTAGACCTAGTTTAGCATTGGTTTAGTCCTGGTTTACCTTCCCACCGTTTAGACATGGTTGCTTTGCTAACAGGGCTGCATTGCTAACATGGATGCATTACTAAGAAGACTGCTTTGCTAACATTTGCTAACAGCGTGTCTCTCTGTTGTTTCAGTCTCCAGTGCTGAAGACCCAGACAATCACCATCTCCGACGTCACCAACTCTCTGAGAGGAACCGTGGCCTACAAGGAGATGCCCCTGGTCCACACGGAGACCAAGACCATCACCTACGAGTCCGCTCAGGTGGGACCAGACATGGGCTAGTCCTGAGTTAGTCCTGTTCTAATCCTGCTTTCGTCTTGGTTTAATCCTGGTTGTACAAGATCAACTTTTATAATCTTTTAACCAAACACAACTCCCGGACCTTATTCAGACCATCCTTACTGTTAGCTGTAAGGTTCTGTCCAATGCTCAAGCCACAAGCCTACGCCTTCCATGCTCCCACATGACAGTTCTCCATAAATATACAAAAACATGATACTAAACTGTACACCTCAACTTCACAAACCTGATTCAATGTGCAGTAGTTTCATTAACGGGATGCACGCTGATTGTGTTGTGATAACACTTTGAAGGAGAGCGCGGAAAAATTCATCTCAAAAATGAAAGTGAAACTTATAAAGCATGTAAATACATTGTTTTTGAAGAATACAGCATTTTCAAAACAATAAAAAGTAACATGGTCATGTTTTGTGTTAGCAGTTAATACCCCGTAGAAGTAAAATCTTCTTTAAAGACAGTAAGTTAGGAGACCTTGTTGACATGTTTTGACTGCTAGCTACAAGCCGTCTTCAGACCTCACTTGCAGCCAAAACCAGAACCAAGTTATGAACATTAAAAGAAGACTTAATGAACATTTTGGTTTAGCTTTTAACCATATCACTATGGTGTTACCTGACTAATACCTCAAAGTTGTACTTTGATGGATTCAAGCATCTTTTAGTAATCCAATATTGTCCTGCATTAATCTGTATTGACTTGGATCCTAAAAAGCATATCCCTTATTATCATGACAGTGCTTTCAATTTTGCAAGACAGGTTTTGCATATTGAAGCTATTCCCAGCCAAGTATAGTGTCTGGTGTAAGCAATTACTGCCTAAATTAATCTTGTGAAGGTTTAATAGATGTGATCCCTGCATCAATACTGAGGGAGAGTGAGTGAGAGTTCATGTGCTAAATCAGACGCTATCTAGCCATCCCTTGCTGTTTTACATTGTGCTGACAGGACACTCTCCGAGCAGCAAGACTCACTTGAAACTCAAAATTAGATATTATTTTCATCTCTCACTTTGGTTTAGTTTTGGTTTCTTGCACTTGTTCTTTGCTGCATAAAAGCTGCATAAAATAGTAAAATCTAGAAAATGATGCCACTAATCAGATGACATGCAATTTGAAAAGGTTACGAACCGCATGGGCAAAATCAATAATCTGTCATTTTTTTGTGTAGAGCAATGTGGTTTGGCTAATACTGCTATTAATGTGCCTTTTCTCATTGTATAGTGGCATAGTGTTAGTGTTTGATTTCCAGACTGTTTGGGGACTTTTTGTTATTAAATATTACTGGTAATTAATGAATTGACATGTCTTGTTTCAAATCCTTCAGCCGGGGGACAACATGCCTGAGAAAGACACTGGAGTTCTACTGAGCGCTCAGACCATCACATCAGAGACCATCAGTACCACTACCACCACCCAGATCACCAAGGTAAGTTTACTTAACCACTGTAGACTGTATAGATGGACATACGTAGCTATCCCATTAGCCACCACGTTCCAAATAGGAAGTGAGCATGGGAGCGAAGTGGTTGCTTTGAGGTCTGGTTCCAATTCACCTTCAATTGACAAATGGTCACCCCTCTAACTACTGCTGTGAGGCTTCACAGTCTGGCCTTAAAATGTTTGTTCTGTAAACAAGATATCAACAATAATAAGAGATCAGGTGCCTTCTTTCCTCGGGTTTGGCTCCTATTGTTCCCCGTTGCTCAGGGAAGGGGCGAGTGTCTTCAGCATCCTCGCTCCTGAGTGGCTCCTTGTGCACTTGGAATTCCAAATAAGGAACTTGATTGCAAATTAGCTGCTATAACTGCTAGCCTTGTATGGTTTCAGTTAGCTTGAGCCAAACGTTATGGGTCACACTCACTCAGTCCACTTCTATATATCTATAAGTTTGCTCTCAAACTGAGGAAATGTGTCAATCCTGCCAATCATAAGCTTGGACGCAGCTAGGTTGGCTCAATCCCCACTACTGGCCAGGAACATAGCTTGAAGGTCGGCTAAAATGTCTTAAAACCCAGATGACTGAGGTCTTAACCCACCTTGTCAGAGCAGATCAGGGCGGCCTGTCCTCTAACTGCCCCCTCCCTCCTCCCTCTGTCAGCTGATCGATACATACATTAGCCAGTGAGAGGAGGGCAGGGTCCCGCTGGAGAGCTGGGACATAAACTATACACAGCACTGCTCGCTCTAATCAAGGAGAGGGCTCTGTTTATCACTGACAAATAAATGCTAGAACTTGAATATTTTACTGTGTTAAAATGACAGTGCATAGTTAAAAGTGACATAAACCTCAAACCACACGCTTGTCATAAATAGACAGAAACTTCCCAAAAAGTAGCAAAAGAAAAATTCTATTCTTTCAACTGGAATTGAAGAAGCCGCTTGGATGAGCAGCGAAACTTCTTCACTCTAAAACTTTTGCCCTGTTGACAGATTAGAATTTTTCTTTTGCTATGGATCATACCTGGAGGACTGAGGAATTACACAATCACTCCCTAAAAGTGTTTACTGCTGCTGTAAGTATTAAAGGAGACATGCAAAATTGACTTTTTGGAGCTTTTAACCATGTTATATTCTTGTCCTATCATCAAACACATACCTGGAGTTCTATTTTGTTTTATCAGTCCATTAAATTAAAGTTGTCTCCTTTGAGCACTCAAAAATGCTCCATTTTAATTTTGCCCAGATTGTTGTGTCACAGGTAGAAATCCAGACTTCTCCTGCGTAGGTGTTAAGTCCTTATAAACCACCAGTCACTGGACTCATTCTATGGTCAAATTGTGATCACAAGGATAGTTAATTCCCATGGCCGACAGCAGAGGGAGCTCCAGTGCCTAAATACCTAATTGCAAACATGGTGAAGTTTATAAAGTATTTTCCAAATGCAGACATAAAGTTAGAAAATGTGAAATATTTATCCCAAGGTGACCAAAAGCATGTTTAAAATGGAATTAAAGCACAAGAATGCACAATATGTGTCCCTCAGTATGTGCCTTAACTGAACTGAACTGAACTGAACTTAGGGTTTAAAAGTAGCTAAGAGGCAGTTCACTCCAGAAGTCAAAGTTAGAAGAGAATTGGAGCTGCTTTTCGGACCTAATTTCCTCTGTGCACGTTTAACTGGAGGGGAATAATTATAAGGACATTGTTCATTCAAACTCACTCAGCCGTGATTAAGTCAGATGAATTATACTTAGGAGAAGACCTTGGGACAGTTAGGCCTACTGTCTGCATCACTATGGCAACAGAAGAATCCAAATGACTTGTTCCTGTTGTGGAACTTTTTATTGTTGCAGAAGACTGGAAAATGTCAAGCAAGGAGTGATTTTGATCAATTTCTGGCATGTAATTATGTTTAAAAGTGCAGTATAGGTGTAAAGCATTTCCAAATGATGTTTTTTTATCTCTGAAAATTTTTTTGCTGATCCAATTAGAGATACATAGGCTACATTTACACTATCAGTCACAAGTCTGGACACACCCTCTCATGCAATGTTTTTTCTTTATGTTTACTACTTTCTACATTGTAGATACATACTGAAGGCATCAATTATATATGGAATTATGTAGCAAAGAAAAAAAGTGAAATAATTTAAGTAATGTTTTTTTAAAAATATATTTTATATTCAAATTCTCAAAATAGCCACCCTTTACTTTGTTGACAGCGCCGCAAACCCTTGGCCTTCTTTTAATGAGCTTCATGATGAAGTCTCCTGAAATAATTTTCACTTCACAGCTGTGTCTTGTCAGAGTCAAGAAATACCACAAGCGCAATCCAGTGATCAAAGCAAAGGGTGGCTATTTTTAATTTCTTTTAATCTAAAACAAGTTTTGATGTATTTTGACTTTATTTTTTGTTTGCTATATTCCACGTTCATAATTTTGATACCTTCAGTGAGAATCTAAATAGAATGGAAATAAAGAAAAAGCATAAATTAAAATGTTTGTTCAAACTTTTGACTGGTAGTATATGGCCAGTCAAATCTAATAAGTGGAGATCTGTTTACATCCACATCAAAAATTATCACATTTGAACAACTGTGACAACTCTAGAAATCAGATAATGATCAGATTATTGGACAAAAATAGCTGTAATTGTTGAACATGTCTCAGTTGCGGAAGACATGTCCTATCAAATGTCCTTTCAAATATTCTTGTATGATTCAGAATAAAATACAGCGCTTCCCTCAGTTGAACAGAGTTTAGTTCTTCACACACTGATTCTGCAGATGTCCGCGCTGAGTGTTATTTTTTGTTTTCTATTTTACTCATAAGATGCCATGTTTGATAATCTGCCTGTCAATCACATCACATAACATAACACTCAGTCCCAGATTATATGTCTTTGTAAAGAATTGGAATTGTGTAGTCTTTGATAGCTATGGAATGGCAAAAATAAAATTTATTTAAAAAGATTTCATAATACACAACTACACAAAAACACAACAACAGTATACACTAGTTGGAGCTGGGTACCACTGCACCACTGACTTTTGAGGTTGATGGGCAAAAGCTGTAACCACTGAGCCACTGCCACCCACGTTACTAGTAATTTTCAGATTCTATGATGCAATGATGTCACAATCCCAGATGGGGGCAAAAGCAGTTTTTTACACTGTACTTTGCCATGAAATATCCAAAAGGTAAATGCACAAATGTTGAATGTTGTAATTTCTATTATTGAACTCAATGCATTACAATAAAAATCTCAATTTTAACTATAACCCCCAGGTGCTGTACGTGTCTTGAAAACATGAAGAACAGAACTAGTTCATGTTAAACAATTTGCAGTGGTCCAAAGTTATTCCTCACACCTTATGCATTCTGAGTATCCTAATTATTCACAGCGATCGTGAGTTTATAAGCGCTTTTCACAACCTTCAGAGACCAGAGAAGGCTAACCACGTACTTCCTGATTATCGCAAAATGAAACACTTTCTAATTAGATGCAGACAGTACAGTGTGGACATATTTTGACCTAAAGAGCTGCTTATACAATATATCTGTACTGGGGCAAGACAAATTTTGCTCAAGTACATGGGAAGAAATTAGGTACAAGCTTTTTAAAAATACTGGCTTATAGAACATTGTGTTATCACCTGAAACCCAGCAATTACAGGTTGTTAAACAGTTAACTAGATTGTACTCAATGAGATGGCAACAACTACACTTCTCTCCTTGAATCTATCACTCCATTACGATGAAACATTACAGACCAAGCTTCCTAATTCTATCCATTCAATGAACAATGAACATCTGGTCTGCTCTTTTGTCACGTCTCATTTATGTCCAACGCTTGATCCTAAATTTGACAAATGTTGATGTTGTTTATTGCTGCTGTTTTTCACAGACGGTGAAAGGGGGCATTTCCGAGACACGCATCGAGAAGAGAATCGTCATCACCGGAGACACAGAGATTGACCATGACAAGGTGAGGAGGGAAAGGACGTGGTGGTGATTGGGTGTCTGGCTGCATCATTCACGCTCAGGGCCTTTTAGCAGATTACGTTTAGTCATAGCGCCCACAAACCTTTCGGGGACACCACAGTTTAGCCTCTTCTATATCTTTTGTGGAGAGTATAGCAACTGCTTGTCTCCATGGAGATGTTATTGCTTGGCCAGGAATGTTGCACAGTACGGCGACCAAGTCACAGGTCAGATCTGTGGAGAGGCAACCCTATTCACTGTTTGTTTTCAAGGTGTTTTTAATAAGAACGCCTGTAATAAAGTCAGTGCTGCATAGATACCAGAAAAGTTACACAGTGCACCAAATTAATGCTGGGCGATGATGGCCTTTTTTTTTCTATTAATTGAATTTTCAGTTTGTTTGTTTTTTTTTTACTTTTTAAATCACAGAAGGTAGATGTAAACGTCTACATTTAAACGCTCTGAAAAAACAGAAATTGTGTATGAAAAACAAGTTAATGTTACGGAATGTTAGAAATGAAAATGAGTTTGTTTTAGTGTTTGTTTGTCTATGGTCGTATCCCATAATGCTTTGCGATGAGATGTCACAATCTATTTTTAACACTATTCCTCTAAGTCTTCCATCTGCTCCAAACCACATGCTTTTACTGACAGAGGACTGGGGGTAGATCTTTGCATTCAAAAGACCCAAGCTGATCACTGACCATTAGACAGGACTGAATCTTGTTTAAAATTGCACTTATTGCCAAGCCGTACCTCAAATATGACCTGGTGCAGAAATAGAAGCAGGGTGGGCTTATGTTTTATGTTGCCACTCTGAATGTGAGTGTGTTCAGTTTTATTCATGTAATTTCCCTCCCAGTAAATGGTGCTCGTATATCAGCTAAAGCAGCTCCGTTAAATGAAATCCATCCATCGCGCCTGGTTTATGCTGTACCTGGTAAGGCTGAACGATATTAATTGCAATTTTTCTGACAAACATGTGATTAAATTTATGATTTGCGTTTTAATAATTTGATTCTGTTCAACGTTCACATTTTAAACGTGCCCAGAAGAATTGACAAAAAGACTGAAATATGAACTGATAAACCAATACAAGAGTCACATTTCAGAACATATTTGTACAGATCTAAACTATAGGGTTAGCAGTTTTTATGCAGAATAACACTGGATACTAAACTATAGGTTAGCAGTTTTTATGCAGAATAACACTGGATATTTTGTTGTTTGTGAAGGAAATTATGGTACTTCAAAAGAATTGCGATTTGCTAATTGCATCCATTCAAATTGTGATTTGATTTGATCATGATTAATCTTGCAGCCCTAATCTAATTGCAGTTTTTCTGACAAGCATTGCATTTGTGATTAGATTTGCGATTTTTTTGTTTAATAATTTGATTTTTCACAGGCTCTGGCTCAGGCCATCAAAGAGGCCAAGGAGCAGCATCCTGACATGTCTGTGACTAAAGTGGTGGTGCACCAGGAGACGGAGATCACCCCGGAGTGAAACGCGGGCCAGGGAAGGTGAGGAGGAGGGGAGGGCTTTCACTTTCACAAACACTATTTCTACATTAACAGAGTTCAGTTTACAACAATGACCACTAGGCTTGTTGTTAGCCAGCAAAGTGTTCCTGGCCTACCCTTTATTTATTGATTTATTTTTTATTTGAATTAGGACAATGCATATTAATGAGGGTGTCAGTAAGCAGCTTCAACATAAATATGTCGGAGTTAGCACCATAGCTACATTCTGACCGTTGTCCTTGAGCTGGTAAAAAAAACCAAGAAAAGACATTAAACATTAAATTTAATAGACACAGACACATAACAACACAACACGTCTGGGACATTACAAAGAAAGTACAGACCGTACAGTAAAAAACAGCAGACAGAAGTTGAAAGAGCCTAAGAAAAAAAGCATAAGATCATGAATGAGTGCATGACTGGTTAGCTTTCAAACTGTTTTTAAGAACGTTTTTGAAGGTTGAAAAGTTGTCACAGTTTCTGATGTTCTTTGGCAGCGTAGTCCATAATTTTGTGCCTCTGATTGACACCATCATTTGGCTAAACTTAGTCCTGTGCCTTTGTACATTGCAGTCTCCTCTAGTTAATGCCCTGGTGCTTATTCCAATGTAATTTTTTACGTATAAAAACCATTGAGGATAGGGAGGCAAGTCTATTTAGAATTTTAAATATGAGACAGACATCCAGAAATGTCTGATAACTTTCATTAGGGGACGTGTGTGTTAGCAGGACCACTATATTTATGCAACTACATAATGCATACACCTGTACTGTAGGAACACAGAAGACACAAAATGATACCTCTATAACTGTATCATTTAAGGTGCCTCAAATGGGGAGCGAGCATTTTAAATCCTTTGGGTGAGATTTTAATTTGATTTTTAAACTTTATTGGACATCTTAGCCTTGATATTTCTTGTAGCATTAATTAGACTAATTTATGCGTATTGAAAGAAATAGACCTTAGCTATTTTAACAGATTGTTTTTCGACTTCCTCAGAGTGGTCACATGATGTTGCTGTGACGTTTCCATTCAGCTGATTTAAACAGGTTTTGGCGCTGTCTTTCTATCGACAGCGCCATCTGCAGTCCAACTTCTTCTTACAATGGCCATTTCTGACCAGTGTAAAAGAGAGACATTATGGACTGGGGCAGAGCAAATATCACAGGGACAGAGGATTCAGGTCACTGGATTAAGGAGGCAGTTGAAATACGGAAAGGTGCCCATGGGACATTAAACCGGGACGAGGGGGCTTTTTTACTCTAACACACCTGGGATACTGTCCTGAAGAAGTCGGACTGCAGATGTCGATATCGTCCTGCTTCCACCGGGAGGAAGACAGTGTCAAAGCCTGTTTAAATCAGCTGAGTGGACACGTCACAGCAACATCACGTGACTTACTCTGAGGAAGACCACTTTTGAGCAGTCGAAACTGTCAGCTATGAAAACAAACTAAACCTTGGTGAGAAAAAAGAATCTATTAAAATAAATTAACAGAAGACCAAATGAACCTCATTGGACTAATAGACCATAGCTGCTCATGTCCCACAGGTTTGGGCAGGTCATAGTAGAAGTACTGCGGGTAGGTAGGGTCTAAACACTGTCTTTAGCAGTGGACTAGTTAATCACACTAACAAGGCAATTTGAGCCCTGAAATGGTCAGAAGATGTTTGATGAAGATGTATGGACTTTAAAAACACAGAGGAGCTTCATGGATTAGGATGACCAGTCACAAGCAGGTGTTTTGAGCTCTGGAGAGTGAGGATTACTGAAATACATGCAACCTAAAATCAAATAAATATGCCTAAAAGCTCTAAAAAGAAAAGTTTTACAATATAGAGGCCCATTAATAATAACCATAGAAATAAAACTTTCAACACTACAAGACAAATCAAATTACAGCACCCCCAGAATGTTTAGATAAGTTATATTTACATAGATACTGTCTGAAGCATTGTGGTGATGGGGGGGGGCAGAGGGAACGCACTGTACCGCTCACCTTCTCTCCGTGTGGGCTCTCCAAAGCTCTTATGCCATGTGGCTTTAATCTGCCTGTTTATGTCCGGCGCGGAGCTCAGGTCTGGGGCTGCTCCGGGGCTGACAGCCTGGTATGTAAACAGCACGCACTCAGCTCCACTCTACTGCAGTACACGTCATGTTTGTGGACCATGTTTGAGCTTCTATATCCAGCTCTGCATATTGTCCCTGTGGTTAGAAATAGTATCCATGTCAACTAGTGACTTTCAACACATATTTGACAATGGGTAGGTTTACATGGGACATCTAAATATCCTCCCTGGTCAGAATAAGTTCATACTTCCAATAGAGATTGTATCATTGTGCCATAATTCTCATTTACCCTCTCAAAGTTGTGTTTAGAGTGATTCATGCATGTTTGAGTACCGGTAATCTATTCTCCTGTGTTCAAGGTGTCATTGCTCTGATCAACCCCCGTTTTCACCGCCACCGGGATACGCCCACTGCTCTATACTTAATTTGTGTCTTCAGTTTTATTTTCTTAATCAGTGATACGTGTATGATTTGGCAGCATCGTGTAGCCATTTTGTTACATATGAAAACAAATTTGCTACTCGCTAGTGTGATGTGCAGCTATCCATAGGAGGTGCCATCAGCGCTTTGTTGTGAAGACGTTTACGGCAACGTCAGCTCCCACTGGGCACCACAGTTTTCTAAGTCAGCGGACTTGTTTCTTTTATTAAGCCGTTTTAGACCAGTATTGTGTTTCAAATGTCCAAGATCATAGATTATAACTAAATAGCTAACAAAAGCATTTCAGCCATATTAAAATAAAAGCATGTATTTATGATTTTTTTTTTTTTTATTACGAAGAAATACAGTGAAGTACATACATTCTTACTGTGAGCATTTTCAATTCAATATGACAAAGTGGAGCTTTAACTAACTGCACTCTATTTACTTATTGTTATATGAGTGAACTGGCATGTCTTTATGGAATAAAACTTCATTCAACAGTTACTTGGCCACCCCCAAACAACTGAAAACATATAATAATTTATGACAAAGCCAAAATGTTATTACTGTGTTTACAGCTCATTAATGTGAATAATATCAGAACACTGAAATTGTTTTATAAAATGTGAAATTCAAAGCTATTTAAAGAGCCCCTTAGTTTGGAATTTTTGTGGACAGTTTTGAAGTTGAAGTTTATAATTTTACAAGGGCCAAATATAATGATAACAATAGTTATTATCTGACTAATAAAAATATATGACTCCTTCATTTTGCACTTGTTCCTAGTGCGTAAATTGTCACTGCACTGTGGATGGAACATGTTCAGTAGGCTCCCCTCTGGGGCCAGGACACCCCTGAAAAAGAGATTGCTAATCTCAGTGGTACTTTGCTGGTTACATCAAGGTCAATAAATAAATGTCATTGTGTGTATTGATGACATAAATAGATGTATTACTTTTTAGAACTCCGTGCTACTTCCTGTAATTTTCAACTTTTTAGCAACTTTTCTTCCCAAACTGCCACTGGACTAACTGTGATAAACATTTACTACGGGTACTATCCCACCAAATGTTATAGGCATTAAACTTAAAGGAGATAAACACGGAAACCTCTCATATGCACTTTAAGTAATAGCGTCACAGTAAAAAGAAGTGTAATGGTTTTAAATACACAAAAGAGCATGATCAGAAGATGTGGAGGATTATTAATAGCAAATCTTCTAAGGAAACTAACTGCAGTTAAACTTTGCCTGTTTTGTGTGGCCTTGACAGCTCAGAGTATAGAGTAGCTGGAGTCAGCAGCAGAGCCATATGTTCAGCCTGAGAGTTGCAGCAGTGAATATGTCCATGACTAATGACATTCTTAATGTGATTGTGTTTGTGGAAGTAGCTTTCTGCAGGGCTGTTAGGGACTTTATATGGGCCCTATGAAAAATGCGGTGTGAGGGCCTCAACTCCAAACTACAATGGAACATTTCAAGATCTGTCAAAATCTATCAAAGTGAGAGCTTTGAGATGGGTCTGACTGCCTGACTATGGGGAGCTGGACTATTTTCTCAAATCTCTAAAGGTGCATTATGTAACTTTTATTGTTATTTTATCGTCTCCTGCTTGTCTCCATAGAGGTGTTACTGTTTTATCTTGAATGTTCTACAATATTGCAATAAAAGGGGTTTATCAGGCATTTCTTAAATTACAGATGTTTTTGTTGCTAAAAGTACCTTGAAATGCAAAAACGTTCTGCTTGTGAGCAGAGACTCCTCTCTACAGACCTGACCTGTAACTTTAGCTATAGCTGTTTTCACAGAGATAGATTTGTTCAATTCCATAATGTGGAACATTCCAGGCAAAGTAATAACATCACAACAGAAACAATCAAGTGGAGGACCCTCCAGCAAAAACATTACACAGTGCACCTTTAAAGGAAAAGGACAAAATGAACTTTTTTGAGCTTTTGTTGTCTCCTCATCAAAAACATACCTTAGTCCAAAGTCATCTTCTCTGAGCTCTCAAAAATGCTCTGTTTGCTTTTTGCCTGGATTGTTGCATCATTGGTAAAAGTTATGATTTCTCCTGCGCAGTTTTCAAGTCCATAAAGTTTCAAAAACCATCTCTGGACTTGTTCTGCGGTCAATTACCATAGCAGTTATGCTGCCTAATGGCTTCATTTGTTTTTGTTCATTCCCACTGCTGACAATAGAGGACGTTCTAATGCCTAAATAAATCATGGAAAGATGTAGTTCATAAATTGTGTTTTTCAAATGTAGGCATTATTTTAAATTTTAGATACTTATCCTAAGGCGACCCAAAGCATGTTTAAAATGGAATAAATTTCAGATAGATTTTTATTGGGGGAATCTAAAAAGAATATCACCAAAGTATATTCACCAAAGTTATCATGTTACACCTAATAATTGTACTTTTTGTACTGAATTGCTAATTTTAGTTTTTTTCTCTTTCTCTTCTTTCATCCTCCTGAAATGACCTACGGGTGGTTCCAGCTGCCCTCTCCCACAACCTATCTCACCACCTGACCCCCACCACCACCAGTCCCACCCCTGAGGGACCAGCTCTGGACTCAACCGGACCCTGCCAGTCTGGACTAAGCAACACCCAACCCCCTAACCCTACAAGACCCCCTACAATCCACATGAGGCTCCACCTACATCTCTGGAATCTCCACCCACATCTCTGGAAGCTCCACCCACAATATCCAGAGGCTCCACCTGCTGCCAACTGCCGGACTGACGACCAATTCCAAACTTTTTTAAGGCGAAAATGAGAGTAGCGTTTTCATTTGTTGAAATTCTCCCGTTTTGCCTGGAGATTTTAGCTACATTTACACCGACATTTGGTCTTTTAATCTTGATATTACTATGGCAACTTTATTTTTCTACAAACTTTTCGTACGGTCATGATTGGTTGTCACAAAAAAGAAAAAAAAAATACACTGAGCAGTTTTTTGACGGGGTTGTGGGTGCTATTTCTTGAGGTCCCTCTCCAAGTCCATTTCTTGTACAGTAAGTCTTTTATTTTTCTCCCTCTCAATGTGAAAAGTATTTTTTCAATGTATGTGTACAAAAGAATTTTATCAAACCAGGGGGCACTCTTCTTATCTCACCGTATTTACGATTATGTATTACCGAGTGATTCTCCCATGTTATTTTTGTCGTAGTGCTACTTATTTATTTATTTATTCCGACTTTGCGTTCTGTTGTGCATCTTGTGTGTAGACTCATGACTCTTTATGAAAAGCGATCCCAACTGAGGTGTACAGAGCATGCCCAGTTCTCTCTCTCTTTTAATGTTTTTACTGACGGACAGTGTGTATTGAGCCCAACGAGTTTATTGGTTGAAAATGTATTATGATTAGGTTGAAAAGGTAATCGCACTGCTCAAAAGATTTAAATAAACACTTAAAAGAGAGGGTATTATGCAAAATTAATATCATCCGTGCATGTTTGAGCAATCTAGCGATCTCTCCCAGGCCCTATTCAAACTCTCCTTACGGTTAGCAGTACGATTCTGTCCAATGCTCAGCCCACAAGTTTACATCACACACGCTCCCACGCGGCCATTTTCCGTAAATATACAAAAGCAGGATACAAAACAATGCACTACAACTTCACAAACCTGATGCAATGTGGTAGTTTCATTTGTAGGATGCACGCAGATTGTAATGTGATAGTGCTCTGAAGGGGGAGTGACTTAGCGCAAAGAGCCATAGGAGGGGAGACTCGGAAAAACGAAACTGAAACTTATTAAACATTTTAATATGTTGTTTTCGGTGAATATATCATTTTGAAAACAATAAAAGATCTAAATATGTTAAGTGTTAACAGTCAATACCCCATAGAAGTGTAATACCGCCTCTTTAAAAACAGATTTCCAAGTAGGGTGACCACTACGAATTGTGGAAAAAGATGGACAAGTTGTTGAATGTCTGGAAATTCCAACTTATAGATAATAATTTCAGTAATGCCAAATGATTTTCAGTTTTTATCAATTCCAACGAGGGCTGAACACAAAAATATGAAATATGAACTGACAAACTAATATAAGAATGACATTTCTGAACATGATTGGAAAAGCAATAGGTACCAACATAGTACAACCCTGAATGTCAGTACATGTAAAAAGTCGTACTTTTGTATACAATTCATGTGGGATCAAAGAAAAAGTGGGTCGAGGGACAAGGGTCAAAATGGCCGTGTAGAACAACCACAAGAGGGTCAGGTGGTCACCCTGTTTCCAAGTGCTGAAACGGTTTATGTTAAAAATAAAATTAAACTGGCTAATTTAAATGCTGTCTAAATTTGTAGAAGAGACTACAAAAGAGTAAGTTATATTTTTGTCCTTTTTAATAAATATTCATAATAGAAACTTAAAATGGTATAAATAGTTTTGAGTTTTAATTCTGTTCTATTAATTGATTTATGTGTTTGTTTGAATTTTTGAGCAGTGGACCACAAACCCATTCTTTCCAATCGTTTTTTATGAGTAAACTTTATATTTCTTCAAATTTGATTATTATGAATGACGCCAAGCCATCGATGCCTCTTGCACCTCAAATTAAGATGTCAGTAAATGAATGTAAAATGAATGTAATGATCTAGTGCATAATGTTGTCAATTGTTTAGCCTGGTCTCTGGTGTCAGCACACACTGTCCCTTCGGCTGATCAGCTCTGTCCCAGTCCAATCTGTCCCGTCGGCCGACCCACTCTGTCCCCTCTCCCAGTCTACTCTGTCCCATTGGCCAGTCACTCGGTCCCCTCAAGCCAAAAGCCAGTCAACTCTATCCCAGTCCACTCTGTCCCCTCGGCCGATCCACTCTGTTTCCTGTGCCGGCCCATTCTGTCTCCTGGGCTGGTCCACTTTGTCCCCGATCTACTATGTCCACTCTGTCACTTTGTCCCAGTCCACTCTGTTCCAGTTCACCCTGTCTCCTCAGCCGGCCCACTCCGTCCCCTTAGTCGGTTCACTCTGTCACAGTTCACTCTGTCCCCTCGCCCCAGTTCACTCTGTCCCATTGTCCAGTCACTCGATCCCCTCAAGCCAGTCCACTCTGTCCCAGTCCACCCTGACCCCTCGACCGGTTCATTCTGTCAACTGAGCCGATCTACTCTGTCCTATTGGCCGGTCAATCTGTCCCCTCAGGCCTGTCGACTCTGTCCCCTAAGGCCGGGCCGGTCCACTCAGTCCCAGCCCACTTTGCCCCCTTGGCCAGTCCACTCAGTCCCTTCTGTCCCTTGGGCCAGTTACTCTGTCCCCTTGGCCGATCCACTCTGTCCCCTCTCCGCTCTCCTGTCAATGACACATGTAGGTTATGTTGTGTCTCTTCCTACTGTCTCTATGAGTTATGGTTATGAATTATGTCTTTGTTTTTCCATAAACTATTTTCAGGTTGCATCTTCTGTTTGCATCACATCGTGTACAAAGCACCATGCACAGAATAAAAGCTATTGTAGACAATGGAATAACGTCTGTCTCAGTTCTTTCTAAAATGTGGACATTATTTTTTACAAACTTGTTTAATGAATAAATGAATAAATAAATACATACATTTTTAAATTTCAGGTAGAATTCACTGAGTAGAGGAAATGAGGGTTAAGAGATAAAACTGTTGGAGAATGAATCATTTATTTATTTTATGCATGCATCAGTTTTAAAAATGCATCAGAAATATATCTCCTGGACACAAGCAGGTAGCGCCGCCAGATCAAGTTACAGATCAGATCTGTGGAGAAGAGACTTTGGTTTCAGTAAGAATGCGTGTTTTTCAAGGTACACAGACACACCTGTAAATTTAGTTTAATGCCATACTGTGGCAGTCTAAGCAAACCAGTAACATCCATGGGACAAGCAAGTGGCACACACAGTCTGAAAATTGTATTAAAGGCTTGTAATTTTTTTTTTTTTTCCATGTATTTGAGCAAAATGTGTCTTGCCCCAGTACAGATATATTGTATAAGCTCTTGAGGTCAAAATAAGTCTACTGTGTACTGTCTGCATCTAATTGTAAAGCATTCTTATTCTCTGATAATCACGACGTGCACAGTTATTATGATAGATGTTAGCATTACGGTGACGGCAAAACTCTGCTCTGGCTCTTGAAAGTTGTGAACAGCACTTTAAAACTCATCACAGTGAATAATTAGGATGCTCAGAATGCATAAGGTAAGTGAGGAATAACTGTGAACCACTGCAAACCGTTTAAAAGCTACTTCTGTTTTTCACAATTTTAAGACCCATGCCAATCTCCAAAATTTTGAAGCTGCATTGGCCAGCTTCAGTACGCACGTGTTTCTGAGCACTTGTGACAGTGTGAAAGTCCTTTATCACGTCACAGGGACATTAATATTAGTGTGAGGGACTGAGAGGAAATGAACCGGCCGAGTGCGGCTTATTGAGCTGTTCTCTCACATTCTAATAGAGACAGATGAGGTGTCCCGAACGTGCACGGGGCCAGTGGCACATATTAATATACTGAAGCTGTGAATGAAATGAAATATGAATGAACGATTATAGGACTGTACTGACAACTCCACTTCTGAATGGCATTTGATAATTAAAGTGGCTGTACCCCTCTTCAGGTAGAACTAAGACCACTGTGTTCTGTATGCATTTAATTATTAAGCATTTTATTTGCTGAGAGTCAGGAAGTGTGCTGTTAGTATTCCAGTCGTTGTTATCGTTAACATGAAAGCAAAGCTCCGATCTTGTCTCTGAAAGTTGTGAAAAGGGCTTATAAACTCACCCTGGTGAATTAGGATGCTCAGAATGCATAAACCACTTAAACATGAGCTAGTTCTGTTTTTCACCCTTTTAAAACAGTAAAAATCAGGTACAGTGTCTTTATTGTGTGTTTCAGTTTGGCAGCACATTTTGTGATGTTAATATGATTCAAGTATTTCATAAACTAAAAAAAAATATCTCGCAATTGTTGTTTTGAAGATATGGAAATGGAACATTGACTATATTGTCTGATAAAACAAGCTTACGGTGTGGTCTTTCAAACAGGGATAGACATACAGTGGTGTTCCTGAGCAATTGGGGATTGAAAAGATGAATTTCTGCATAAAGAAACAATAAATGCTAATCTAATAGTGGTTGATTTTGCAATCCATTTACATTTAGTGCAATATTTGAACCTCAAACAAGTCATTTACTGGCACATTTTGCAACTGAATATTGTCATAGTTCAAACAGATCAGGATTCAACATTTTTCCTACTTCTTGTTACCTGTCAACCGCTGTCAACCTATCACAGTCTGCCATCTTGACTAGTGAACAATCACTTCTTAAGGCATTCATTTTCCTCTCCACAGATTTGACCTGTCACCCAGCCTGCCAACATCATCTGCACGTCTCCATGGAGATAAAAAAGAAAAGTTTAAAGGGCCCATATTACATTATTTTCTGATCTATGTTATAATGTTGTTTTCTCATCACAAACAGACCTGGAGTTGTGTTTTGTTTCATTCACACATGTTTAACACACAAACCCTGAATATTAAGGCTGGGTTCTTCTCCCAAACAGAAAACACTCTGCTCCACCTTGTGATGTTATGTGGTGATACAGGAAGTGCTTCACTCTGTTTTTAAACTCCGTACAGCTTCACTAGAATCATTTGGATGATTTCAGCCCTGGAATTGCCAATCTCTACTGAACTAAAGGTAAAAGGAGCTGTTAACTTGAAAACTACCACTGCTTGACATCACAAGGTGGAACAGAGCATTTTGAGCTTTGGAGATGTAGATAGACAAGTAATAAAGGGTTACTCAAACATAAAGGTGGAACGAGCATTTTGAGCTTTGGAGATGTAGATAGACAAGTAATAAAGGGTTACTCAAACATATGTTAATGAAACAAAACACAATTCAAAGTATATTTTTGATGAGGTAACAACATTCTAAAATGGCTAAAAGCTCACAAGAGTCAATTTTGTGTAATATAGGATTTTTAACTAAAACAAGGTGGAGTGCATCAATGGGTCCTTCAAGTAAAAAATCTGGTGCTTTTCAAGGACAAGTGAATAATATTAAAATATCACGATCAACCTCTTCTTGTCACGTTACAGTAACGTATATCCTCCAGGCTTAAATAAAATATAACTAACACTAACACTAACCTATGGAGGTCTTCATCAGGGCTTAAACATATTGACACTGACAACAGGTGTTCTTATTCACATAATACACGCCATGCCAAAACTACATACGGTTCTTAATACTTAGTACCTTCTGAGTTTGAAGAAGG
>JACM01074047.1:0-12585 GCA_000787095.1 Periophthalmodon schlosseri
ATATAATGTGTGTGTGTATAGTGATGTGTCGACTCTTTTGAATAGTTCCTTCATGTGAACAGTTGGAACCGGATCTGTTTTTAAAAGAACCAAATCTCATTTTCATGCATTTTTTACACAGATCAATGCTGAACCAAGACAAGAATTAACACAGAAGCAGAGCAGGCGACATGAGTGAGAGCTTTGTGCACAAACAAATCGTAATAGCAGTTACTTTTTAAATTATTATTTTTATAGTGCAATCTTTTATTTACATTATGCAGAATTTCAAAGGGTAAACACACTCTGTGATTAGTTTGTTGATAAAATGAGTTCTCACATTGGCTTCTGGCAGGTACATAAATAGTAAAAAGAGCCAGTCTTTTGAACGGCTCTTTGAAATGAATGGATCCAAAAGATTCGGATCCTATAAAAGAGCCAAAAGTCCCTTCACTAATACTGTACTCTATAATATAATGTGGTCAGGGCATTTAGGTTGGCCGTTCTACATTTTCTTGCCTGGCGCATTTATAAGCCTTAATTAGACTCTTTGTGAGGTAAAACAAATTCAAAATGCGTGAGAGGTGTTTTATTCCTGTGAGCTTTCTTCAAGATCTATTTTCTATTAAGTTTAGTCCTTGGCGTAATATTTGCATTTCCCCATTCCTTTTAGAGTGATTGAGCGTGTTTATATGCGTTATGTTTCACGGTCAGTTAAGTGGTAAATGAACTGCACTTTTTATGGCACTTTTCTACCTGACTGCTACCAAAGCTCTTTAGTAATTCAGTTATTTACACACATCAACACACACTCACTTTATTGGTGGCAGCCATGAGGAATAATATGGACTTCACCAATTTACTCAAGGACAATGCGACATGAATAGACATGAACAGTGGGCTTAAACAGAAAGACTTCAACCTGTCTTGAGTCAAATGCAATTTTGGACCTTTTGTATTTTTTTTTTATTTTTAGGCCTGAGCCCCCAGAGGGCGTAGGGCCTATTGCTTTCGCAACGATGAGTTCATGTCATCGTTGCAGGCTGTTTTGACGAAGTTGCGTGCATTGAGTCAATGTTGACAAAGGTGGCGCAAAGTGCTCAAGTCCCCCAAACACACTCCTGGCATCGAACACTATCCAAGCACCCAAGCTGCAGGCATGGGCCACATTTATTACTGCTAAAATGAATGGAAGTCAATGGGAGTCAATGGGCGACCCCGACGAGATGGCGAATCACGAGCGCTGACGTTAGCGTCTGTCATTCGACACTGACCCCACGGTGACGTGGGGAAAGTCGAGAAACTTCAAAAAACGTAATATATCATTCTAATGTTAATGTATATATTGTTTTTGCTAAAAAGATTATTATTTTTTACTTTTTAGGCCTGAGCCCCTACAGGGCGTAGGGCCTATTGCTTTCGAAGCCCATGCACTCATTGTTGCAGGCTGTTTTGATGAAGTTGTGCGCTTCTGCCTGGACTCCAGTGACGGTGCGCTAAATTGACCATGTTATCCTAATGGGACTGAAAACAAAATTTCCCATTCATGAGAAAAATATTACTATCATGGAATAATGTGAAATTTGGCACAATAACTCGTCCTGTCCTGTCGATCAAAAAAGTCAATTGGACTCATGTCATATCTTTCACTGGGTTACCATGGCGATGCGTGAAAGAGCCCATGTTATCTTAATGGGAAAATTTCCTCATTTTCGTACATTTCAAAGTCTTATAACAACTTATTAGCTTCATGGAAGAACGTAAAATTTGGCACAGTGACTCTTCAGGTCGTCCCCGTCAAAAAAGTCAGGGGGCCAAGTTTGTATTTTGCACGGTGTTGCCATGGCGGTGCCTCAAAAAACCATGATTATTCCATTTTAGTACTTCAGCGTTTCCAATGTCTTTTGACTTTGTTTAATGACAAGTACAGCCCAAAGGTGCAAGAAAACACAGGCAAGTGGCATGTTAGCACCACCCTTAGGGAGTGCCGGGTCGGCCGAGTGTGAAGCGCGGCCCGTGAGGACCGTTCGATGCCGCTTGCGGCTTTAATTTTTTTTAATTTTGCAAACATCAATATTTACAACATAGAGTGCATATTTGCAAGTGAGAAAGTAACATTAAGTGGACATACAAAAGTGAGGGAAATATGGGATACAAGACAGAGGTTTATAGTCAAAGTCAAAGTATTGATGATCACGTTTGACTTAAAGATGCACTGTGTAGCATTTCTGGTGGACGGTCTGCCACCTGCTTCTTGTCTCCATGGAGTCATTGTCTATAATGTCCCACAGTATGGCATCCATCTTTATTAAAACAAGAAGAAGACGCCACCAGGCCAAGTTACAGGTCAGATCTGTAGAGAGGAGTCATAGTTCACAATGAAGAATGGATGCTTTTCAAGATGTGTTTGAGCAACAAAAACACCTGTAATAAAATGCATTTCAAATAGATAAGGCAAGAATTAGATGTGGAATTGGCTAATTAGCAGCACAGCTATTAGCAACATGATGGTATCTGTTATTGTTGTTACTGTGATAGCGCTAACCTTCTCTGGGCTTGATTACATCCTTGTTGATTTGTTCATCTCATTGAATCAATAATCATCAAATAAAAACAGAAACTACTTAAGATGTGGTTTCGCTCTCAACAAATTTTTTTTTTTATTATATGCTGTGTAACCAGGGCAACAGTAAACACATATTTTCTCAGCTTATACTTTTAAAAACAGAAGAGAGAGAACCAACAATTAACCCCACATGCTTTTTTTTTATTATTATATGCTGTGTAACTTTACCAGGGCAACAGTAAACACATATTTTCTCAGCTTATACTTTTAAAAACAGAAGAGAGAGAACCAACAATTAACCCCACATGCTGATTGAAGTGTGACCATTCATTTTTTCAATCACCATCTTGGACCCATGTTAACGAAGCTTAATTTTAGTTAATGTGCTTAGACTTTGTTTCTTAGCCATAGTACACGTGCTCTTGCATGACTTTCCTGTTGCTATGGCTTCACTGTTAAATGTGTATTAATGCTAAAATACAAAAAGCAGCTTGTTGCTATTGGAAACAATGACATGGTACCAGTCAGAGCCACCTGTGAAGTTGAACAAAGTGTGTTTTTTGGTTTTTTTTTACTCCCTTTTTGTTTCAGTCTATTTAATGGTACCCTATGTTTTTTTTAGGGGAGGATTTTGCACCTATTTGTCTTCGGAATGCTTTGCCTGGAATGTTCCACAGTATGGCATTAAACGTATCTGTTTGGAGACAAGCAGGCGAAGATACAGATACAGGATCAAGATCAGATACAGATACAGATACAAGATCAAGATACAGGTCAGGCGACTGCGTTAGAGTGCTTTCAAGTTGTTGATTTTTTTGTCTGTTTTCGTGCATGCAAGTTTAATGCCAAACTATGGAACAACAATCAATAACATCATGGAGATGAGCAGGTGGTGGAAATAGTCCACCTGTCATCCCAGCTTCCTATGTCTTAGTCTAGTAGTCACTATAATATATACTTTTTTTCCCCCTGTGGTTGCTATGGTCGTGGTTGGCTGCTCTTGTGGCTGACTGGCTGGCACTGAAAATTTTATCTTCCATTTTTAACTCAACATTTTGGGATTTTCACCAACTAAGAAGTGCAGCATGTGCAGTTCAAAGGATGGAAGTTAAGGACTATTGTAGCCATTCCCAAAGTCTGATGTGAGCAGTTTGTTTTTTATTGTATCCATGACAACCCTGGATGGACTTAGCTTCGTTAACCAGCTCTGAAATGCTACAGATTTTTTACAACAATGCAACAGACTTTCTACACCAAATATGGCAGAAGATGTTCCAGAGGGAATGGCCTGTCTCGTCACTGACCGAAACAACAGAGCTGAGTGAGAGTGAGGATTAGGAGAGGCTTTCCTGTTTGGTCCTGCTGATGTCCTGAGGGCTGCTACTCTCCTCAAACTGCCCTGACTCTACCTGTTGAGCTGCACTGATACTTTTGTTTGAGCTTTCTTTTATTATTGTATTTTATTGCTCAGTGTGTTTAAACTGCCCTTCAAGGACAAACAAAGTGATATTGATTGACTGATTGATAATATCATTAAAACATTTCCTTTAACTCTTTTGTGCTATTCATAATGGCTGATCTGATCATTAATGAGGTTAAGAGAAAGTGCATTACTGACTGTCAGAAATCACGTACTTTTTACAATTTCAAGAAAAAACACACAATTGCATTCTTTCTAAAATATTAATTTCTTATCTCTATATAACCCATGCATAATTTAGGGCATGATTAAAGGCAGTATAATGTAATTGTCAGCTTCTCAACTCTTGGCTTTGATAAGAAGACTAGCACATGTAATTCGCCTGTGCAGACACGAGCTTTGGGATGAGTTGTGCACTCCACCGCCCGCTGTGAAGCATACACAGTTGTCAGCGGTTAGCCTAGCATTAGCAGTGACAGGGGGTGGAGCCACAAAAGTAGTGAACGGTCTGAAGGGTTTAGCTCTGTGTTAAGAAGGATGCTGGGACCTCCAACAGAGACGACCCTAAGATCCTCCAGCCCTTATGTAGGATGGATAAGGAGGATGAACATGCCAAGCACTAAGTAATACAGAAAATCTGCTCAAACACACAGCCTAGCAGAAGGTGGTTCTTAAATAAAAGGGAAATATGTATGCCTGCTTGCCAAAGAAATCCATTATCAGAGATGATTCCTTTTAAAAAGCCTTTCAGGCACCAACTATTGAGGCCCAACAAAGTTTTTTTTTTTTTTTTTCTGTGTTGATCACATCTAGTGATAATATTTGAGAATATTACATGGTCAGATCGACCAATCCAATTACAAAGGTAGCTAGTGAGTAACTTGTGAATTAATTAAATCATTTTTTTTCTAACCTTAACCATAACCCTGTTTGTAAACTTAACATGAATCATAACTCTGTTCCTTGATCTGTTCAACTGACCAATTACAGCCAACTGTCCCTCCGGAGCTTACTATCTGGCACTAAACTTTCTCTAATGGGCACTAATTGTTTCATTCAGCTCATTAGAAGGTTGGGGTTGGAAGTAAACTTCAGACCAAAAAGGAAATCCTTGTCTGTATCTGAAGCTATCCAAACCAGGCAAGGCAAGTGTAAGTGTGTTTTTATGGCACAATTTGTACACAAAGTAATTCAAAGTGCTTTACGGAATAAGAAAGACATTAAAATCACAATACAACAAATCAAAACATAAATAATCACCATAAAATTTACATTAAAAGAAGATTGGGGAATAAAAACCTTTCAGTCATATGCACAGCTAAACAGAAACGTTTGAGCCTGGATTTAAACATTGTCAAAGTAGAGACCTGTCTCACATCTTCGGGAAGACTGTTCCAACACCTCCCTGCTTGGATACAAAAATAACCTGCTTATTTGATGAAATTGGTTCCTCTTGTTAACCGGAGTTGAATGAAGATTTCACAGTACACAGTAAGAGTAATATCGAACCACAAAAGATTGAACTATAGGGCACATTTTTATCCAAGAATAATGTGTAAGCGTAGACTAGTGTTCCTCCTTGTTTACAGCTCTCCTCACACGTGTCTTCATCTCTACTTTTGATCCCTTCACAGTTGTGCGGCTCGGTGGCTAAGCTAGCGTGATGGCACCTCACACCGAGCAGCAGGTCTCATCCTTTAGCCCTAGAGGTGACTGTTTATGTTGTTT
This sequence comes from Periophthalmodon schlosseri, assembly GCA_000787095.1. Taxonomy (NCBI): domain Eukaryota; kingdom Metazoa; phylum Chordata; class Actinopteri; order Gobiiformes; family Gobiidae; genus Periophthalmodon; species Periophthalmodon schlosseri. The sequence continues at coordinate 5,694 of JACM01074047.1, forward strand.
GTTTGTACGGCTCCAGACAAAATTCCACATTTGCTACCAAAATTATACCCCTTATTTATTCATCCCCTCTCTCTGCTTCTTTTGCATGTTGCGGGCTTGTGTTGGGCTTGTGTGCCAGTGTTTACCTCTTGCAGTCTGATCCCGGCTTATGCGCTGGTGAGTGGCAGCCGCAGCCATTGAAAAAGCTCTTGTTGGGGCACAATGCATAGGAAAAAGCTGGCTTAGGGGCACATCAATTCCACAGGCTTAAGCGGGAGAGATGTGTGTATGCCACTTTTGCATATTCTGTGTGTTTCTTGGATGCATTTCTTCAGTGCTCTCTACACAGCACTCATATTAAATGCTGTCATAATGGGTGTATTGAACCAAATGTCAGATCCGAGCATGGGGATTACAGGGATCCTTGCCTTCATTAAACCTTCATATTGTTTCCTCACATCTGACAAGCAAGACAAAGTGTTAAGTATAAATGGATTTTGTTCGTCCACATAAATATCACTGCATCACTTGGGAAAAGTAGGATAATGATATCAGAAGGAATTGTTTAGCTTGTATTCTGTCTCCACTTTTGACAACCATTACAAAAATATAAGCTTGTACAAGTAGGCTGGCTGTCGCTTTTTGATTTCCTTTCATTTCATTTGCGCTAAAATATAGCATTAATATTTAAAGCATGTTGTGAAAAATGGAGTGACATTTGCAAAGCCTGCATTTGTTTACTGATTTGCACAAAGCCGTTTTAATGTCTTACAAATACAAAAACAGTCTGTCGAAAGGCGGGGCAAAGTAGTAAAATGCCAAGACGTTGCATACAATTCGGGCTGTGTGTATATGCTCTAAATCAAACACAACATACAATGAGATTAGTTCGGCTAACTCAGTCTTACTTACCGGATTTGAATCCCAGAAAGCATCCATTTTGAAGAACATTATCATTATTTCATTTCCCCAGCAAGTGAACAACACTATTTTGTTTGATTACGAGCCGCGCACTCATGCATTATAAACGACCGGATCATTTCATTACATTTCCACTCATTGCTTGGAAATGGCACGCGATAAATCAGTATGCATGGCGTCCATATTTCTTATTTGATGTTAATTTCTCATTTCAGTAGATTAAACAGCATATTTGGGATAAAACATGGCTTCCCTTCACTGGGGAGAGACAGCAGATGTAGTGAGAAGATGCCGGTGAAGGCCATTTGCGTTGTTTATATACTGCTCATTAGGTTGGACTGAAAATGCTAATTTCGTACCATGTTGGTTTACCTAAAGACCGTTTTTATCAATGAATGGACTCTCAAAATATACATGCTTAAAGGTCCATTATGTAACTTTTCTGGATGGGACTACGCCTTCTGCCTGTCTCCATCAAGATGTCACTTCTTTACCTGGAATGTTTCACAGTTTGTCATTAATCTGTTACATTTATTAAAGGTCATATATTACACACAACTGACTCTTGTGAGCTTTAAGCCATGTTAGAATGTTACCTCCTCAAAAACATACCTGGAGTTGTGTTTTGGTTCATTCACACATATTTGAGTAATCCTTTATTATTAGTCTGTCTACATCTCCAAAGCTCAAAATGCTCTGTTCCACCTTGTGATGTCATGTAGTAGTAGTTTTCTGTTCAACAGCTAAATTTTACTTTTAGTTCAGTAGAGCTTGGCAATTCCAGGGTTGAAATCATCCAAATGATTCTAGCAAAGGTGCATGGAGTTTAAAAACCCAGTGGAGCACTTCCTGTATTATCACATGGCATGAGGAAACAACACTATAAGATAGATATGAAAAGAGCGTAATATGGGCCCTTTAAAATATAGCTGTTTCAGTAGCTAAAAAAATCTAAAAACATGCAGTCTTACTGTGAGCAGGGTTGTCTCTCCAACAATCTGACTTCTAACTCATGTGCTTGTCTTCATGGAGATAGATAAGATTAATGCCATACTGTGGAACATTCCAGGCAAAGAAATAACATCTTGATGGAAAACAGCAGGTGACGGACCCTCCACACCAGAAAAGTTACGTAGTGCATCTTTAACTATTTCCACTCCACCCTACTCAGTCACTATAACAAATTACTTTTTATTTTTATTAATTTAATAATGACACAGTGAACCAGTCAGATTTTAACCATGTAATAACACTGTTCCTTCAACGAAAACAAACCAATAAGTGTAACTTGCTTCACTCACATTTTTTCGCTAGTCTTGTTAATTGGTTGACTTTCTCCGAGCGCCCTGTTAAGATTTTCCCCTGACTGTTAATAGATCAGTAACTCTGAAGTCTCCTAACGCATAAAATATAAACAACTAGATGAACAAAATACTATAAGCCCATACAGGCCAAAATAAATCATACGCCCCCTAAATCATCTGGAGAGAATGCATAAAACCATTTAAAGGTCCTATGTTATACAAAATTGACTCTTCTGAGCTTTAGGCCATGTTAGAACATTATGACCTCATCAAAAACATACCCAATTTGTTTAGTAGAGATTGCCTATTCCAAGAAAAAATTATTATATGGAATTTAAAAACACAGTGGAGCACATCCTGTATAACCACATGACATCATAAGGTGGAACAAGGTGTTTTTTGTTTGAGAGAAGAACTGTGTTAAACATGTGTGAATGAAACAAAACACAACTCCAGGTCTGTTTGTGATGAAGAAACGACTTTATAACATAGATCAGAAGATGGCGTAGTACGGGCCCTTTAATAATAGGACAAGGCAGGAGATATTTGTTTTGCTTCCATTAGCTCCTTTTTACGTTGGTCTAAAGGAAAATGTAATTACACAACTATGAACAAATTAACCCTGTGACTGAGTTTCTGGGGCAGCGGTGACAAGCCAGAAGACAGCCTTAGATCCAAATGGCAAAGTCACGGGTTTGGTTGTGAGCGATCAAAGACTTCTCTGTGCCTCAGCCGAAGCCCAAGGGATTTACCCGTCTGTCCCCAAGATCGAATAGAAAGAAAGGCAAGCTACAGACTATGAGAATGAAAGGCAAGAGGAAGAGGCAGAATGGTTAAGCATGGCTGAAAGGATAGGAGTATGAGAGATTGAGAATTTTGTTAGGGGGGATGGGGAGGTTGCCACAGCGATGGAGATGAAGGAGTGTGCGTGGTGAAAGGAAAAAATGGCATTAGGGTGAAAATGAGTGAAGAACTAAGAACCTCTGGGCTCAAAAGCTGCTTAGAAGATGATTGTAACGATCACATTGGCCATCATCGCCTCTCGAACTCCCATCCCGTTCAAAGAATTTACACAGAAAAGAGCAGGGTGGCTGTGCGATAGATGGGGAGGGGGGGTGGAGGTGGAGTGAAAGACCCCAGGCCAGGCTTCTGCTAATCATCTCCCTCCCTCTTTGTCACCACAATCGCTGACATTCAGCTATTGTTCCTCCTCACACTGTGTCTATGAATTTACTATCAAAAGTGTAATTATGAAGCGTTAATAGATGAGGCACCAGTAAGATAATCCTAAAACGTGGTAATTAAGAAATGAATAAATAAAATAAGATAAAATACAAAAACCCCAAAACAATAGGACCAAAATCCTATCCAAAGTGGACTAAGTGAGTGTGACATCACCCATCTCGTTCGGCTCCAGCCAAATGTAGCTCAACAAGGCCAGCAGTTATAGGGACGAATTTGGAGCTGAGTTCCATATTTGGAATTCTGATCTCAAGTATCATAGCAACCAAAGAGCCAATCCAGAGTGAGGCTGTTGAAGGTAACGCCCCTTCCCACCCGCACCGCTGGTTTAGCATGGAGTGGGCGCTTAGCAACGCTGTCAAGCAAACCGCCTGATTTGTCTGTTATTAATGTTCATATCTTGATTTACGGATACAATAGCAAAATAAAAACCCCAGGAGCGTAGAGCGGGTTAATACGAACATTTAAGACCAAAATGACGAGGCTCACTGCAGCAGTTACAGAGCGAGGGGGGACAATTTTTCAATGTAAAGTGGATTGGAGCCAGAGTCGATGGAGCCGGAAGTGCCCCCATGATCACTTCCTATTTGGAACACGGCAGATAGCAGGTTAGCTATGTCCATTTATATATACAGTCTATGGTTTCACCAGAACGTAAACGGAATAGAACCAGTCGTTGAAATTTTAATGAATAAGGCATTGCTTTTAAGACATTTAGCTAATTTTATTTATGTATATTACACTGAGAAACCACAGAATTTGTGAGAAAGATATTTATAATAAACAATTACATCTGAATGAACCTGACACTGACACTGTGGCATTGACATTCAGAGTTTTTTGCAGTTTAAACATTTCTTTTGCCTCACTATATAAAGCTCAACATTGTTCACCCTCTTTTTATTCTGCACTTTTCTCCTTTAATGTTAATTTTATGATGATTATTTGTGATTATTTATGTTTTGATTTGTTGTATTGTGATTTTAATGTCTTTCTTATTCTGTAAAGCACTTTGAATTACCTTGTGCTATACAAATAAACTTGCGTTGCCTTTGGCAGACATGACATTTGGTATCTGTTGGCCAAATTGAGGTATTATTTGCAATTTGGGTGTTTTGGTTACTAGCTATTGCTGACTTAACTGAAAGCATTCTTGTTGTATTGTCATATTTTATTGATAGCAGTCTCTTCTTTTAACAATTTTTCAAAGTTCACTCAAAGTTGACTATCTGATAACTTCCCCATTATAATACATTACACATGGAGTCAATATTCCAAGATAAGGATAAGTGGCAAAATGTCCCAGAAGAGCATTACACATTTTCAGTTAACATGGGAATTAACCACCAATTTACAGCAGCTATCAAAAGACGCATCTCAGCCAAACAATCTCATTATTTACCTGTATACTTTTAAAGACCACTTATGAAAAATCAATGCAACTTTAAGTGTTGGCTATATTTGAAAGAATTTAAAAGCTTCACCAGACAGTCCCTTCTGACTGGACCGAAGTGCTTTGTTAGCCAGCAGACTCCCTTGCCAAAACTTTCAATTTTAGCTCCTGAAGAAGGCGCTAGTATCTGGAAGCTAACTCCGGTATAAGCTGACAGAGGAGGCAGCAGTCGGCATTTCAAACTCTTCTGTTCTGAAGGTAAAAGATGTCTCCGAGGAGGCAGGAGGAGTGCGGTGGAATTTGCTGTGAGCATTTATATTAAAGAGCAGACTCAAACGCTCTCTCTGGAATATGGAGGAGGTGTTTTGGCATCATAAGAGCTTAGATTCTAGGACAACAATGAACAAGTTTGACCAGCGGATTTGTATAAGCATCTGTGGATGCTGTATTGTACTTTAATACCCCTATACAGTTTTAGATCAGTGGTAGGCTACTCAAACTTTCACACCAAGTACCACCTATGATAACATTTGACTTTCCGAGTACCATCAGATCAAAACTCGCACTATATCAGGCCTAAATTAGTGCTAAACATGGTAGTGTCACATCCACTGATCCGAAGGTTGGTGGTTCGAATCCTGCTCTCGATGTAAATATCATTGGTAGAGTGGTCAAATCCACTGACCCACTGGTTGGCGGTGCGATTCTAGCTCCCTCTATTGACTGCTGTTGTCGTGTCCTTGGGCAAGACACTTAACCCACCTTGCCCCCTGTGTCTGTGTAGTGTATGAATGTGTGTGTGAATGGGTGAGTGGTTCCTTGATGTAAAGTGCGTTGAAGCGCTATATAACAATGTGACCATCTACCATCTAAATATTGATTAACCCTAAAGACGTTAGTCCAGGCTAGACAAGGGTGCAAGTGTCTACCGAAGTGTATTTCGTGGCATACCAGACCATTCTGACCAGTTTTGAACCACTGAACAATTGAAATAGCTGAAAAAGCAATCGCGCACCAGACAAACAAGAAACCGATATGCAAACAATAGTGAGAAAGATTAGAGGGGTGAAATCTAAAACTGATAATGTTAAACAACACCTGACTTCCAAGATGGACAAACTTCATATCTCATTGGAGAAAAAACTTTGACTCAAACACTGATTTAGACCATTCAAAGACCAGAAAGTGAAATCATTATTCCAGTTAACTTTTCCAATCCCTTTGTTTGTGAGTTACAATTTAGGTTAATTAGGATTCAGTTCACAGTGCACATTTTAACTCAGTGAGGAGCATAAACAATACAAATGCCCAACAAAAGCATAATGTGTCGTCTTTGATGAAAGAAAACTATTATAGGCCTAAGGGGCACAGATAAGTCACAAATGTCCAAGTAGATTGTCTGTATTTAGCAGTGAGCACATTTGTTTACATAGAGCCAACACAAAGTAAATCAGATAAATATTTCAATGCAAGACGTGATGTTTTTGTGGGGGTGATAATTACACTGGTCTAATGCTAAACACAGCACAGCTAGAAGTTAAGTGAGGTCAGCCTAAAACCTCTGTTTAATGTTAAAAAGATATTTTGCATTGAAGTTATAATCTGGCTGGGTAGCAGTTGTTGTTGGAGACCCAGTACACACATATTTATATTAAAGAACATATATTATGCATTTTTATGACTTCTGTTCTCTTTCAGATGTGTTTTTGCTCACCGTGGGATAAGTATTTTACATTTTCTAATTTAAAATAATGTCTGCATTTAGAAAATATACTAAACTTCACCAGGACTCTTAACTGCCTCATTGGAAGGCAGATAGGAGTTGGAGCTCCCTCTGCTGTCAGCAATGGAAATAAACAAGTCATGCATTCGTTATGAACATAATTTGGCCATAGAGCGACTCCGGAGATGGTTTCTGGGCTTAAAAACTACGTAGCAGAAGTTTGGAGATTCAGAATGATGCAACTAAACTGGCAAAATGTGGAAGGAGCATTTTTGAGTTTTGATGAGGAGAAAACATGGTCAATTACCATTCCGGGTAATTTTGGTGAAA
>KN478851.1:0-22500 GCA_000787095.1 Periophthalmodon schlosseri
AAACTACAGGTACAAGATCTTTCTATAGAAACGCAGGAGGTTTTGTTCTTTGCAGCAGGTTTTCAATTATCAAAATAATTCCAGACATTGTGATTTGATAATTGTGCCAACTCAAATTGCAAAATTGCAAGATATAGTTTAATGCTGTACTGTGGAACATTACAGGCAAAGCAATAAAATCTCTATGGAGAAGCAGGCAGTGAATGTCCCATCAGAAAAATTACATAATGCACCTTTAACATGTACGTTTAATTTGACATCATATGTGACATATGCTAAAAGCACACGGGCGTAGTTAGCCAAAAGCCATACACATCTGACAAGCCCCATCCTGCCTCATATTCTGCTTTTCAAATGAAACCATCTCACTCTGAAGGCTCCATCTGCAACTTCACCCCTATACCACAGCACTCTTCTATTAAAATCTCACACACAACCTGAAAAATATGTGTTTGAGGCCGAAGAGAAGGAGGGGGAAGAGGAGGAGGCAGACAGGAGCAGGAGAAGGAGGCAGACAGGAGCAGGAGGAGGAGGAGGAGGCAGACAGGAGAAGGAGAAGAAGAAGGAGGAGGAGGAGGAGGAGGATGAGGAAGAGGAGGAGGAGGCAGACAGGAGCAGGAGGTATTTCGGGCTAGTGCTGTCACGATACAAAAGTTTCAAACTTTGATACTGAGGAATGGACTCAATACTCAGTACCGATTCTGATACCATCATGATCATAAAAAACCACAATAGAATGTGATTTTCAATCTTAAATGGTAGAACTTTCTTTTCTATTCCCATGTGGCCTTATATCTGTGTAAATGGTCATACTTATATATAGAGCTTTTCCACCTTCCACCACACACATATTCATACACCAGTGTACACATCAACAGTATTCATCTCTCTCCCTCTGAGTGGTCCAGGTAGGTTCCATAATGGTCCAAGTTTCGATACCAGTTTTAGTATAGTTAATTTGATTTTAGATACTTTTGACAACGCTATTTTGGGCAGGTGTGTGCCCCTGCCGCGTGTCGTCAGGTGCGGATGGATGGTTGGGTCTGCGGAGCGTCTGGCAGGTGTATAAATGTGCGTTGGTTCTGATTGCTCCCGTCCACATGTGCTGTCTTCATTTCTCTGCTTTATTTTCTTTCTGTGTGTTTCTTTGTGGTTGAAAAATGGGAAAACAAGGCAAGATGGTGTGGGGATGTTTTGTAGAGTCTGCATGTTCTGCCTGTGCTATGGTGGGTCTACTTAAGGTAATCCAAAAGCCAGAAGTGCTAGTACTCGGTTACATTTACTAGAGTAACTTTTAAATAAAATGGTACTTCTCTGAGTAGTTTTCAGACGCAATACTTACTTATATTCAAAAACTCTTGTTACTTCCAGTCATTCTTTTAAATACTTTTACCTGAGTATACGCTCTACAACATACTTGTTTGATTGTAAAAATGTCAAATCTAAAATGTAAAAGCTGCTAACCCTGTAGCTTAAGCCTCTACAAACATGTTCTGAAATGTCCGTGTGTGTCAGATGCCCTCCCTGTGTCTCCATGGGGTCTTATTCTGTGTAAAAGTTGCCAACCCTGTATCAGTCTTTTTCTCAAATGTGAGTTCTCCTTGACATGTTTGAACTGAATCTTGATTTTACATTTCAAATCTAGTCCCGGTCGCAGTTAAAATGCTCGCTCCTTTTAGCTGACGCTGTAGCGGTCGGTTGCTAGTTGCGACCTGCTCTTCTCGTCCTATAGTTCATACAGCGGCATACATTAGCCTGTAGCTTTGTCCCGTACCCTCCTAATGAGATCATGCATCCTGGTGCTGCCACTCGGAGTTAGCCAAACGAAACGCTGGATCAGTTGAATTGGACACGTGTAGACGCGAATCCGGTTGTGTTGTGATTACGGCTAATCCATCTGCGATTAGCCCGTGATGGATGCTTTGGGTCGGGGGATGGAGTAACCTGTCACATATTGAGACAAATGTCATAATAGTGCACAGAGGCTTATGCTAATAGCTAACGGAGAGCTAACGTTGCGATATTGGTTTCACCGTGCGTCCAATAGAAATACATGCAATTATCGGGTCGTTGTTGTATTGCGCCAAAGGTCAAAATGCTAATCATTAAAAAGTAATTTAGCTACAGGTCAATTTGTAGTCCTGCTGCATATATGAAGTAACAACGGGGAGAGTTAAACAGTGTATTGAATTCTGAATAAGATCTATATCCACCTATGAGGTTATTTGTTCTAATTTACAAAACCTTAAACATTACTGTAATGAAATATAGATTAGCTACTAGATTGGTTCTTTTTACCTTGTCATCCATAGCATACCTTTAAAGAGGGGGTATTTTACGTCTATGGTGTATTAAAGAGGGGGTATTTTACTTCTATGGGGTATTAACTGTAACACATAACATATTTAGAGCACCATGTTTCCTTTCATTGTTTTGAAAATGCTACATTCACCCAAAACAAAGTATTAACATGTTTTATAAGTTTCACTTTCGTTTTTGACGCTCTGAGTCCCGCCTCCCTTTGCTCTCCGTGTTAAGCCCCTCCCCCTTCAGAGCACTATCACAACACATTCAGCTGCATCCCACTAATGAAACTACTGCACATCACATCAGGTTTGTCCAGTTGCTGTTACAGTTTTGTATCATGTTTTTTTGTATAGTTATGGATAGTTATGAATTGTTGTGTGGGAGCATGGGTGACGTGGGCTTGTGGGCGGAGCTTTGGACAGAATCACACAGCTAACTGTAAGGAGGGTTCGAATAGGGCCCGGGAAAGATCACTCGATTACTCAAACATGGATGACATCTAAAACCTCTTAAACATTATAACATGGTAGAATGCTAAAAAAAAATCTATTTTGCATAATACTTTCTCTTTAAAGTATTTTATTTCATTTTGATTTAATTTTAACATATTTTTTGAATGTACCATGCACATTGTGGCTTTGTAGTTCCTGAAAAACATCTACATTTTAATTCCAAGGGTTTTTTTTTTTTGCTTTTGTTTCATTTTTCATTCATTCGTGTTTATTTTAAGTATCTACAGAATGACACTTTATACATATACACATATATACACATATATATATATTATGGATTTGTAATTCCAATTTTCAATATTTTTAATTCCATAGTTTAATAATTATTTTATTATTCATCCAATGATTTGTTTATTTTAAAAGACTTTTACAAGGAGAGGTGCCAGAATATCTACATCAAATGACACAATATTGATCCTTAGACATGTCTATTGTTGAAGTGTTAACCACTCTGCCACTGTCTCCATATGTGATTTAACTAAACAACAATGACAGATTGTGTTATTGGCATCACTCAAACAGTTGAAGCGTTCTATGTATTCAGTTTTGTCTCATCTGTCCTCCCTGCCAATAGGGGTCAGCGCGGGTCAGTGGCTTAATGATTCCTGTGTCTCTTCGAAAGTCATACTCAGTGAAGCATTACGGCGTGAACAGTATTGGCGATATTGGACATGATTGACGATTTTTTCTGCAAACCTCCATCACAAACAAAAGATCTGAATGCAAATTGGAAGGAAAATGGTGAATCGATGCATTTCCCTGACAGCAGAAAACTGATGCCTGGGATCAAGAATACACACTTTTACAATACTTCATGAAGATGTGAGTCTGGTCACAGGTGAATCTCCCCAAGTTCAGATGGACGTGATTGACGGAAGTGGATTAGCCAATCAGGGACACGCATGGTCTGTTTGAATCAAAACAAATATGGCTCCTTATGAGAAAAAAAGAAAGGGAAAAAATATCACTGAAAAACGGCGGATTTATGCAGAATCAATTATCAAAGCATTAAACTCTGTGAATCTGAGGTGAGGGATTGATTTTGTTCAACATCATCAGTGACCAAGGAACCAATGAGCTCCTTTGTTTCACATGCATCACTGAAGTAAAGAGATCTGATTGGACGGCCATGTTTGAGCCTGACTCAAGGCGCTATGGAAGGAGAGATGTCATTATGGATTTGCCAGGGATTATAATTGGAAAATATTTTGAACTGCATTTTGTTTAGCTATCCATTGGTTTCAGGATGTGGAAAAATTAAGACGGTTGCTATAGTGATTAACAATTTAAAACAAAATATTGTTATCTTTTTAATGGTGAATAGTTCTCAAAATGTCAGCTATAACAGGAGGAATTAAAAGACCTGTACCTTATGACTTTTTCATGTCTCGATCATGTTTCGAGTTTTAAAAGCAGGTATACAAAATGAAACTATTGGCCATGTGCTTTGAAACACATGTTGTACAGAACCATGCAAAAACAACTACACTGGATGCTTTTGTTTTTCCAGTCAGGCACATGTTGGATGAAACGAAAACTGTCAGATAATTCTCCGACATGTTCTTCAGTCATGGTTCAGTCTGGTAGAGGTTAAAGTATGTGATCACAGCAAGTTCAAACTCTAATTTGACTCCATTTGTTTTGTTTGATCTGAAATCCTGCTTTGACCTAAAAATCAAGTACAAAACTAAAATATCAGTTTGCAAAGATATTTCAGTGTTGATTCAGTGCTTCTCTGTTTCATGCAGCTCTATGCTCCCACCCACCCTCCTATTGGTCAGCCTCTGTAAGCCTCTGAGTGAATGACAGGTGGATTCAACCAATCACAGTGAAGTGTGGACTTTCCGAAGAAACTGAATGGGTAGTCACATCTAAAGACAAATAAAAATAATATAAACCTGTAAGTGTAAGGCAAAAATATAGACTTAAAAAACTTATGAAATTGACGCAACTCCAAAATCTCAAACTAAGCCTATGGAACATGAAACAGTCGTTATTGCTGTTCTGTGCTGGACGAGCAGGGGGAAGCGTCTGGGGAGGGGGGAATCTGGGCATCTTGGTTTGTACATCTGCTTCCTCAAACCTTGCCTCAGGCTGTACAAGGCAATGGAACATGGAGTTTTAACTATTTACTCTACGCGATGCCTTTGGGTCAAATTTGTACTGGGGAAATATTTATTACACAACTATATACTGTACATCTGTTAGGCGTTTGAAATACTTTTGGATTCTGTTGCCTTGGTTTCAATATTGTATACATTAAAGGGGCACTATGTAACTTTTTTGCTTGAGCACATGCCATGGAGATGTTATTGCGTTGCCTAAAATGTCCCGCAGAAAACATTAAACATATGTAACATTTAAATTACAGGTGTTTTAATTGCAAAAAATACCCTGAAAAATATGCATTCTTACTGTGAGCTGTCAGTGTCGCCTCTCCACAGATCTGATCTGTAACTCGGCCAAGTGCTATACTCTGCGTGTCTCCATGGAGATAGATTACGTTTAATACCATACTGTGAAACAATCCAGACAAAACAATAACCTCACCAAACAAGCAGGTAGTGTATATCCTTCATTAGAAAAGTTACATGATGAAGCTTTAAAGGGCCCATATTACACTGTTTTTGGATCTCTGTTCTAATGTAGTTTCCTCATCACAAACAGACCTGGAGATGTGTTTTGTTTTATTCTCACATGTTTAACACACAAATCCTGCAGATTTAGGCTGAGTTCTTCTCTCAAAACGAAAACTCTCTGTTCCACCTTGTGATGTCATGTGGTAATACAGGAAGTGCTCCACTGTGTTTTTAAACTCCATACACCTTCACTAGAATTATTTGGATGATTTCAGCCCTGGAATTGCCCGTCTCTAAACTAAAGGTAAAAGGAGCTGCTAACTTGAAAATTTCCACTTCGTGACATCACAAGGTGGAACAGAGCATTTTGAGATTACTCAGACATGTGTGAATGAAACAAAACTCAACTCCAGGTGTGTTTTGAGGAGGTAACAGCATTATAACAAGGCTTAAAGCTCACAAGAGTCAATGGAGGTAACACATTATAACAAGGCTTAAAGCTCACAAGAGTCAATTTTGTGTAATATAGAACCTTTAAGCCAAATACAGCTCAGTAATCATTAGACTTTCCTCATCATTTTATATTATGATAAACTTTGCCTAAAGTTCATTTGTTGATCCGAGGCATACTTTGTAAATGTAACACCATCAAATATATCTTTAACTTGTCAGAAAATGCAATATCATTGCCTTAATAAACCAGGCAAATATGTCGTATGAAGGATGCTGCTCATAAATTCAGTAAATACATTTTTCCTGTTTAAATAATTGTTCTAAATAAGTATTATTTTACCAGTGACAGATAATCCAACATTTAACCAGGCAAAAACCCCACAGGCTCCCTGTCCTCCACAGGCTCCCTGTCCTCCTAATAATGTTATTTGTTTAGTGTAATTACTTGCGTTCTACAACAGGAGCGCTATCAAACTGCCAGCAGCTAAAGATATTAGAAAAATTGCTTATAAAAATGCATAAATTACGAATGGGCCATGCAATAAAAACATTGGATTATTTGTTAAGGAACGCATAGTGCTATTTTGTTTACCAAAGCACACGCGATGAATAAAACATGTAGCGGGCGCGCCGTAGCTAACCTCAGACCGCTATCTCAAAGTCTGCAGAAAAAAGGACTTCTAATATAGACATTTCACACTTCCTCTCGTCTTTCAAGGTTTATTTTGGTATTTTTAAAGGAGGGCTATTATGCAAGATAGGCTTTTAAGAGCTTTAAACCATGTTATAATAGTTTCCCTTCTCTTGAAGTTTTATTCAGAGTGTTTCATGTATGTTTGAGGGATCTTTATACTCAAAAAGATGTGTAATCCCTCAGTCATCCAGGTATGATCAAGAGCAAAAGAAAAATTCAATTCTGTCAATTGGACAAAATCCATCCAAGAGGCTTCTTCAGTTCTGGTCAGATTCCTGGTGGACACTGCCTTATATCTGTCTGAAGGGAGGAGCTAACTTCACTGAAACTAACACACCTGTTTGTTTACAGTTTCTGTTTGTTGGCTAAGTCTACTGAGCTACACTAAGTCTGAACTGTGTCTGAGTCATGTTTTACATAATTGTTCAGGCGCCTAATGGGTGCTCTCACAGCTATTAGCATACTGGCTATTAGCATACTGGTTAGCAATATTGTTTTCCTTGTTTAGATTTAGGTCTGGAGGATGGAGTATAAATAGTAGATACATGATGTCTAAGCCCCCCATTCCTGTACAAAGATGGATTGTCTTTTCTAACAAAAATGGCGTAAATAAACATGTGACCATTTACCATTATGGAGTGGCTGTTTTGTTTCTCCAACGTAACGCTCACTGCAGTCTTCACTACACTGAATGGAGTAGACCACATTGCTTTGTTTGTGGTTTTTGCCTTTTATTAAGTCATTTTAGATCAATATTGCAATTTAAAATGTCCAAAATATAACATAATGGTCCTCGGGTGTCACAGATTATAACTATAGAGCACACACAAGCACAATATGTCTTCTTTGCTCCGATTTCTTTACTTTCACTATTCCTTACTTCCTGTATCTAATCTTTTTCACTCTAAACCCACAGAGAGAGAGCGAGAGAGAAAGAAAGAGAATGAGAGAGAGACAGAAAGAGAGAGAGAAGAGAAAGCCTATTCAAAGCAAAGCCAACCCAAACCCAATCGTATTAGAGTAAAGGTTTAGGGCCAGAATGGTGATTTGTGGACGGCCGATTGGTGAAAAGAAGCCGCGAGTGACAGCGCAGCAAAATAAAAGTTAAAAATGGGACAATAAGAGGAGATTTTGGCCGCGCTGAGGTAACTTCAGGAGACAGACAGTTTATCAGGGAGCTGCAGCTTTTTCTACTTCAAATTTACTGTTTCCAATTTGACACAAGATCAAATTTAATACCAAAACACTGCATCCAGCATTCGAACAGGAAACATTTATAAGGCCAAAACGGTGGCTGCTGAGATTCAAATTGGCTGGTTGTTTAGTAAAGGAAATATAAGCATTGAATTGATTTGAATGAGTCTGGCTAACGTGAATGGACTTTAAAAACACAGAGGAGCTTCATGAATACTAAAACATACAAAAATGAAACAAAGCACAACTCCGGGTATGTTTTAGGTAAAAACAATTAGGCTTGCTAATTGGTTGGAAATATAAATGTGCAATGATTAGCTGATGAAATATTCGTTCAGTCACATTACTTTTCTCCCTTTACGGACACCATTTTGAGGACTTTGTATCATTCGAATCTAAAGATATACTACAATTGTTAATTTCTTTAGCGACAGCCCCAATTTGTTCTCACTTCAAACCCTTGGATATTTGATATTAAAGGCGCTGTACCTGATTTTTACTGACTTAAAAACATGAAAAACAGAATTAGTTCATTTTAAACAGTTTTTAGTGGTCCAAAGTTATCCCTCATTTAGTTAATGCCTTCCTTGCATCATAATTATTCACCATGATGAGTTTATAAGCACATTTCCCAGCTTTCAGAGATCAGCGTCGTAAACGCTAACAACAACTAGCATGCTGACAGCGCACCAGCTTTACTACCTGGTTCACAGGCAATAAGAAAAGCTTTGTAATTAGACGCAGCGGTCTCATTTTGACCCTGAGAGCTGCTTTTACTGCATGTATCTGTACTGGGGCAAGATACATTTAACTTAATTACACGAAAAAACCTTTTAACATTTCATCTCAGAGGAAGGTTCATTTGACAGCGCATTTTCTTTGCAGACAATAATCAATTACTAATACTGTACTAAATCAAACCGTTCTCCAGATCTTAATTAGACTTTCCCAGTAATCACCACATCTCCATCATCTAAATGAGTCTCTCTCCAGGTACCACCCCCCACCCCCCTCCCTCACCCCCCTCTCCCTGCCCCAAAATCAGGCTCATTACTGGGGCTGCAGCATGCGTCAGAGGCCCGGGGAGGACCACGGACGTGTCACCTTGGGGAGCGGCGCGTAAAGGACAGACTCCATCACTTCTCCTGCTATTTCCAGACGTCTCAGATCGATAAATCTTTACTGATGTGGAGTGGGAGGTACGGGTGAGAGTGGAGAGCCTGGTCAGTACAATCATCGTACAGACCATCTACGGAAATGTCACTCTTGTTAATGAAATATAGGGCAGAACAAGATAATCAGTAAAATAACTCAAAATGAAGATGAATATGTCCAGTGTATGGAATTTTACTTTTTACTTTGCAGCTGATGTCATCAACATTCCCTGGGGGTGTGATGCTAACTAGGAGCATGCTCTGTCTGTGGCTTTAATCTGAGCTTTATTTTAACACAATGTGACCAGAAACAACTGACTTAGTTGGAATTACAACAGGTGAGATGTTTTTTACTGTTAAACAAGTCCCTCTAAAATAACATTACAGTCACAAGCTAGCTAGCATTAGCTAACAGTTTTTCAGTTAGTCACTCTCACCTTTTTGTTGAAAATCAAACTCCTAAACAGGACCATGAACGCTCAGATTGATCACAGGCTCCTGAAAATGTGCTGTTTAAATCCATTTTGTATTTTTTTCTTGAGTTTTCAGACGATCGAAAAACTCCAGGCTGTGTTAATGTGTGCATTGTGTCACCAACTGCTGAACATTCCGCCATACACATACATGAAGAACACCCCCAGCGTGATGTCACTACAAAGTACCAATTAGCAATTTCCATGTAGTGTTGAATCAAAAACATTTTACTACATTTATTTATTATTATAATTAAAATGGCTGTACTCATTTTTTCCACACAGCAGAGCAAATAGTGACAGTAGTAAGTGTGCGCAGCTCGTACGATCACAAGGGGGTCCAGCTGCAGCCGCTGTATGGAGTGGTTTGTTTTTGGTTTTTTTGGTTTTTTTTAATGGGGGCAGGTTAATAATTTACGATAGCTACATGGTTAAATTGGATAAGGACAGAGGTAGGGTTTGGGTTAAGGGTTGATAATCGAGTATTAAAACAAACCACTCATTATGGCTCCCCATCGGCTGCAGCCAGACCCTTCTTGATAATCAAGAAGTGCGCTGTTAGCATGCTAGGTGTTGTTAGCATTACCATGATGTCAGAACTTTCCTCTTGCCTCTGAAAGTGCTGGTAAGTGTTTATGAACTCATAAAAATAATTAGGATGCTCAGAATACATAAGGTAAGTGAGGAATAACTTTGGACCACTGGAAAACGTTTAAAATGAACTGTTTTTCATGTTTTTAAGGCAGTAAAAATCAGGAACAGTGACTTTAACTAGCTAAAATTGAATTTGAAGTGCAGTTGCCAAAACATGCACTTTGATATCATGTCTGTGGAAAGCAATCGCCTGTGAAATTGGAAAAAGGCGGGAAATAAATAAATGAAACCTTTATTTAATAACTATAACCTCTTCAAAAGGCACTGCTAGTCAAGCATTAAAACATACAGCTTCATTTCAAAACGGTATTGTACCTGATCACATCTGGATGCCTGGGTCCCAAATGTGATAATGATTATGGCTTCTTTCATTAAATAAAATGTTTTGTAAAAAAAAATTGATTTTTCACACACACACACACACACACACACATATATATATATATGGAAAATCTTCAACCACTTTTCAACCAGTTTTGGTGGTTTAAAAGCTTCAAAAAGGCAGAAAATGTTTTTACATCTACACAAATAAGAAAACACTGGAGTGGATGGGACTGAGATGCTGCATGTTGCGCACAAACATCAAAACACATTATAATGAGTTTTTTGCCTTCTAAACAGCTCTTTATTTGACCCAAATACACTGCAATATTCACCCAGTGTTGTGCTGTTTTGACTTGGATATGATTTTTCTATGTTTCTGGGAACAAGTTATTTCAAAATGTCCAAATAATAGTTGTAATGTTGATATTCAAATATAAGATTGAAATGTTATTTAACGTTTTGAAGATGAAACTAGTTTTTATATCAAAAAGGCTCTAGTCCTGTGTTTGTCTTGTGTAGTCTGTGGTTGTCCTGTGTGGTCTGTGTGGTCTGTGGTTGTCCTGTGTGGTCTGTGGGTTGGTCTGTTGGTCTGTGGTTGTCCTGTGTGGTCTGCTGCTCCTTTCTGTTCACTATGAGCCTAATAGAAGTTTGGCAGAGTCCTGGTTTAGTCTTGCTTTAGTCCTGAATGAGATCTGGTAATCAGTCCTCCTATTTAGTCCTCGTTTAGTCCTGGTTCAGTTCTGGTGCAGTCCTAGTACAAACCATCTCACTGGTTACTAAGCATGTGGGATTTAAATATCTCCGTAGTTTTCAAAGTAAACATGATTGACATGTGCGGTAAACCGAGTGCTAATCTTCCGCACGCATATTTAATCATGTATTTAAAGACACTCTCGTTTTGCAGACTTTAGTGGGCCATTTCTTCTGATCACTGACTCTTTTTGGAGAGTTTAAAAACTCAGACGGAGCTTGGACTCGTCTCTGTGGCGCTCTCTGTACAGCAGGGCCCTCATCCTCATGTGCACAGACACAGCGGACCCGCCCCCTCGTGTGTGTGCTGAGAGAGAGAGTGAGAGAGAGAGGAAAGACGAGTGCAGAGGTTCACAGACTGAAGCGGGGCTCTTTGATCCAGGTTGTTTGACTGATTCACATGACCTGCGTTAATGCGCATCAAAATAATTAATGGCGATTCAGAATTTTTTTAGGTAACGTCCCCAGCCCTGGTACAAACACGCTCTGAAATGTGGTTCTTACATTAGTTTGTCAGTTGAGATCTGAGTGTTTTTGTCAAATCTTCTGGACGCAAATGCAAATATGGGTTATCGTCCTCAGCAGCAGATCAAATATCAGATATCCTTTGGTTCAAAAATATACAGTATTGGACCATTCCTGATTGCTATGTGCAATTTTCAAAAATACATTTGCGTCAATAAAAACCTCCCATCTCAAATCGGTCATTCTCTGCCATCTTTCACACCATGTTGACATAAGCTCCAGTAGGTAATCTGTAGACGTACAGTAATCCAATTCCAACAACTCAATCATTTTCAGAGTAACCCGGTCGTATACGCACCACCATTGACTATAAACAACATTTCCCTTGTCACTGCTACGGCGGAATTTTACGAGACTTTACCAAAGACGTTTGAACGCACCGGGGAAGTGACAGGCGAAGCTTTTAGCCCATTGTCACCGCAGCAAATTGCCCGAGCGTCAAATTTCCTGTCAGCACGGAGCTCCGTAGAAGTGCCCGACGAAAACGCCATGCAGGACCCAAATGAGAGGCCCAAATGAGAGGCCCACGTGCTCCGCGTTTGACATATTCAATTTCAGTCAGCAAACACCTCGAGCACAAATGATCCCAGACACTATCAGATAATAGCAGCACAAAAGCAGAGTAACAGGCTCATTTAGAAGGAACCAACAATGGAACTGTTTTACTGTGTCGCTTGGGGCGCTCTGGGCCAGGGCTGCAAGATTAATCGTAGTCGAATTGAAATTGAATGGACGCAATTAGTAAATCTCAAAGGCTGCAGTTTTGAAATGCCATATTTTTTTCTACAAACAACAAACTCTCCTGTCTTATTCTGTATAAAAACTGTTAACTCTGTAGTTTAGATCAGTACAAACTTTGAAAATGTGAACTTAATCCTATTATTGAACCATAAATTGCAGCTCACAGTAACAGCGTTTTTGTCCAACGTCAGATTTTAGCAATCAAAAACACATGTAATTGAATGAATGCAAGATATTCTGTAACTAGTATTATCACCATGTTATTGCTTTGCCCAGAATGCTCCACAGTATGGAATTACATTTATTTCTATTATCTCTATGTTCACATTTTTATATAGCGCTTTTCCGCCTTCAAGGCACTCAAAGTGTTTTACATCTAGGAACCACTCACTCTTTCTCACACACATTCATACACATTCATGCAAGGTTTAAGTGTCTTGCCGAAGGACACAACGACAGCATTCATCTCTGGGAGCTGGAATCGCACCGCCAACCTGTTAATGCATGTCTTCCAAGGTAATAATGCATTGGATTTATACAGCATTTTTCAAGACACCCAAAGTGCTTTACGGTGCATTATTCATTCATTCAATACTTGATGGTGGTAAGTTACTATGCCAATCTGCATATCAAGTACCTGACAGAGTGTTTATCTACTGATCTGAAGTCAGCGTTTCAAATCCCGCTCTCGACATAAACATCATTGGTACAGGGGACAGATCCACTGACCCACAGGTTGGCAGTGCGATTCCAGCAGATGAATACTGTTGTTGTGTCCTTGGGCAAGACACTTAACCCACCTCGCCCCCAGTGTCTGTGTGCACTGGTGTATGGGTGTGGTGTGAATAGGTGAGTGGTTCCTTGATGTAAAGCGCTTTGAGTGACTTGAAGGCGGAAAATCGCTATATAAAAAACATTTAATTTTTACCCCCCAAAATATCTACAATTGAATAAATGCCATACTGTGGAACATTCTAGGCAAAACAATAACATTTCCATGGAGATGAGTTGAAAAGTTACACAGTGCAACTTTAAACTACACTCCAAAGTACCACCAGGAGAAACCCCCTACATGTCCAGATGAACAGCCACTTCAACAGAACCATGTCATATGTGAGTAATGACAAAAACATTCATTTCCTTTTCTGTCTAAAAACAGTCCAAATGTGGAGTTTAAAGCAGCACTCAAACACCGCTCAGATGTGCTCTCATAATCCGCAGTGACAGACGTGACTGAGGGAGAGATAATGTACATGTTTCTACAGATGTTTTTAAACCGCCTCTGCCTTCATCAGCCTCCTCTTCCTTACTGCCATAAATCTGCTAAAATGAACAAGTGATGCAACTCGGATGATACACTGTAAAAAGGAGCATCTACAGGAGTTACAATCACTCTGTCAATAAGGACTTTTTTTTAGTTTATTGCACAAAATTTTGGGGCAAGTTTCAATGTATTTTCATAAATCTGTTTTGTATGGGTTCTTGTATGGAATTTGCATATTCTGCCTGTGTCTGGGTTACATCTGCTTTAAAACATATTTGGAATAGTGTTTTGGTTTTTTTGGGTTGCGTACATTAAATAATCCTTGCATATATCCGTCTAACTCTTCATTCATCATGATGTAATCTATAAAGCTCCTCTGTATTTTTAAAGATGCAAGGTGTAACTTTTCTGGTGAATGGTACGCCAAGTTTGTATCCAGTTTTGCAGTTTTAAACTTATCAATCTTGCATTTATTCAATTAAATACAAAATCGAAACATTTGAATAACATGGATTCTTACTGTGAAAGGGGTCGCCTCTCCACAGATGTGACCTGTAACATGTCCTGGTGGCTGTCACAAAATAATTTTGTAAAATATATCAAAAATACTGCTGGTGATATATCGATACAGCAGGCCATGATAACAATACTGATCACTACATTTAGTAGAGCTGCAGGTGGATGTCACTGACACTGCACAAATAAAATGAATACTTCAACAGAGACACTTCTGTGTTTAGAAAGAGACATGTTTGTGTGTCAATGCTAACGCTAATGCTAATTCTGAGGCATAATAAATATTAAAACAGCACAATAAACTGAAATATTCTACATATAAATATAATTGAGTAGTCTGTATTTTAATTAATTAGAATTTGAATAGGTTGTTTATTTAATGTTTTTGGATTTTAATAAAAGTGACCGTTAGCTTTGAGACACAGTGAGCTAGCTAGCTTGTTGCTGTGCACAGAGCCTATTCTATTCTGCCAAGCTTGATTTTGACATTAGATAAAAATACCGTTTCCACTTGTCACTGAGGACCCAAAAAATCATGACATGAGTTCCTCCATAATCAAGCTGCCTTACATTTAAACAAATGCAAAAATAAGAACAATGTTTTTGAAATTGTCCAAATCGAGATTACTATTCTGCGTTCATGTTTGTTTTTGCAGTGCAGCAGCAGAGGAACAGACACTAAAGGCCTAGGGGGGGGACTCATTTCACTGTGACACACAACACCACACATTTCTCCACAGCACCGCGAGCCACGAGTGCATGCAGAGACAGAGGAGTGAGAAGGAGAGGAGAAGGAGGAGAGGAGAGAGAGGAGGAAGAGGAAAGAGAGAAGGGAAAGGAGAAGAGGAGGAGAAAGAGGAGGGCAGTGCCATGGCAGCCCCTGGGACCCCTGCCACCCTTTCACTGTCACCAAAATGTGTTCTGCTGCTTTAAGGAGCTGTGTCGTGCCAAACTGAATTGGATTTGCGCTTTTGTGAGGAATTATGTATATCTGGACTGCATAAATATACATTATATACAAGAACTATGTTTACAAGGCCACTGTGTAACTTTTCTGGAGCAGCTTGTTGGTTACTTATCTCCATGGAGACGCATTAAACATACATATCTTACATATATTCAGCTGCAGGCATTTTAACAATACTTGTGTCACCAGCTTTTGTGCATAGATGTTTAATGCTATACACTGAAACTTTCCAGGTAAAGCAATAACATCTCCTTGGAGACAAGCTAATACGTGTACAATACAATGCAGAAAACATAACCTATACAGATTACGTACAATTACCATCAAATAAGTAAAGGTGCACAATGTAACTTTTCCACCTTCTTGTCTCCATGGAGATATTATTGCTTTGACTGGGGTGTTTCATAGTGTGGCATTAAACTTGTCTGTCTCCGTGACTCCATGAAGCAGGTGATGCCAACAGGTCAGATCTGTGGAGAGGCGACATCACTTTTTGACCAATAAAAACACCTGTAATTGAATGAATGCATAGATAAGATAAGATAGATAAGTTAAATGCCAAAGTGTGGAACATTGCAGCCAAAGCAATTACATCTCCACGGAGACAAGCAGGTGGTGGAGCAACCGCTTACTGCTGCCCCCTGTTGGCCGTCTGGAGTCTGAGGTCTTCACGCTTGAATTAATCTCATAAAGTCAAAGGACCCAGAGAGAAATAATTGATGATTTGTGATTTTAAATTCCTTATGTAATACAGCTTTCAGCGAGTTTAAGTGTGAAACCTAATGCACCTCTCATGAAAAATACATCTCCTTTTTCACTGGCAGCGCATTCATTTATCCAACTTACCCACAAGTCACTGCCATTTATTTACTAGTCCTATACATCTCCATCAATAAGAACTATTAAGAAATAACACTGCAGATTCAAAGCAGACCAAGGAACCAACCAAGAACCAAGCCTGGACTAAACCAGGACTAAACCAAGACTAAAACAGGACTAAATCAGGACTATAACAGATTTAAACTAGAACTAAACCAGGACTAAATCAGGCCTAAAACAGATCTAAACCAGGACTAAACTAGGACTAAAACAGGACTAAATCAGGACTAAAACAGATCTAAACCAGGACTAAACTAGGACTAAAACAGGACTAAATCAGGACTAAAACAGATCTAAACCAGGACTAAACTAGGACTAAAACAGGACTAAATCAGGACTAAAACAGATCTAAACCAGGACTAAACTAGGACTAAAACAGGACTAAATCAGGACTAAAACAGATCTAAACCAGGACTAAACTAGGACTAAAACAGGACTAAATCAGGACTAAAACAGATCTAAACCAGGACTAAACTAGGACTAAAACAGGACTAAATCAGGACTAAAACAGATCTAAACCAGGACTAAACTAGGACTAAAACAGGACTAAAACAAGTCTAAACCAGGACGAAACCAGAACTAAACCAGGTCTGAACAACATCCTGGCCGAAGATCTGGAGATGGGTTCCCAGGTGCTGCATTGTTCCTGACAGGGTGTCCCAGTGGAGTTAAAAGATGGGTCAAATGCAGATGACAAACATCCCTATATACCTATGTACCTTATGTAACTCTTAAAGGTGCACTGTGTATTATGGAATCAGCTCCCTGCCCATGTTAAAGAGGCCCCCACAGTCTTTAAATTTAAGATCAGGCTTAAAATGTTCCTCTTTGAATTAGCTTATGGCCAGGCCAGTTAGGAGCAGAAATAAAACCTGCAGTTTTAGTTAAGATGCCTTAGAAGTAGCTATGCTGAGCACTATCCTCTGTTTCCTCCTATTTTCCCTGTCAACAGCATTCACTGTTCAGTTCACCTGGAGTTCGTTCATTACCATTCACATGTTGTCCCCTGTCCCACTCCCCTCTGGGGAGTGCAACTGTTTCAGAGGAGTTCGTTATTACCATTCACATGTTGTCCCCTGTCCCACTCCCCTCTGGGGAGTGCAACTGTTTCAGATGCCTGGCCCTGACCACCCGGTGATGGCTGGACCCTAGATGCCCCTCCTGCGCCCCGATCCTGTTCAGTGGACCTGGATCCTCCCTTCCCTCACCTGGCTTGATGGCCCAATACCTGGCTGGATGACCCCTAGCCTACCGTGGATAAGTCTCCCTCCGTCCCTTAGTTGAATGGTCTCTGGCTCTACAGACTTGAACTCTATCCGTAAATGGATGCTCATTAGTCCTGGACACATCTGCAGCTGCCCGTCCATGGGAATGGATCTCTGCTTCACTGTGGTTCTCCTTGAGGTTTCTCTTTTTCGCCCTGGGGTTTTTTAGAGTTTTTCTTTGCTGAGAAGGAGGGTGTAAGGACAGGGGGCGCTCTGGGACAGTTCTCCATTTGCTTGTCTGTTATTGACCAATGTCTGTTTCACTGTTGATTTTCTAACTTTCTGTCGGTTAAATCAATTCTCATGTTCAGCCCTAAGACGCAACTGCTGCTGTGATTTTGGGCTTTACAAAAATAAATTGAATTGAACTGAATTGAGTGTTCATCACCTGCTTGGCTCATGAAAATGCTGCTTTGCCTGGTATGGTATAACATTATTGCCTGGGATGTCCAGACTCTCCAGATCTCTCTGTATTTTTTAAACAGAGACATCAGATTGGTCCCTGTTCCCTCTGTCGCGCCTCGAGCCCGAACATGATCGTCCAGTCAGATTTCTTTATTTCAGTGAGACATGTGAAACAATGGAGCTCATTGGTCACCTATCATTTTGAACAAAATGGAATTGATTAACAGAATTTAGTGCTTCACTCATTGATTCTGCAGAAATCTACAATGTTTTTCAGTCCCTGTGGTATTTTTTTCCCTTGCTTTTTTCTTCATAAGCAGCCATATTTGTCCCTGATTGGCTAATCCACCTGTCAATCACGCCCATCTGAACTCAAGGAGATGCACCAGTGACCAGACTCAAATCTGTAAGTATTGGAGAAGTGTGTGTTCTGGATCCCAGGCACATACACTGACCTTTCATTTATTCAATTTGTTACAATAATACTACCTGGCAGTCTCCATGGAGATTGCTTAGTTTTATGTCTTTCAGTGGACCATTTCAGGCAAAACCTGTAAAATCACTGAGACAAGAAAAGTTACATAGTGCACCTTTACAGACCAATTTAAAATCACAAGTCCATGTTCCACCAATAGCACTGTAGTCATGTCCTATTGTTTCATTGTCTTTAGAATTACCAATAAGAGCCCATTCAGAAACATGACTGCAGGCTCCAGACTGACACCAAACACTCACTTTTGCCCCTAACACTCGCACAAGTGTAACCAGATTTTTTGATATGTATATTTATGTGAGATCTGTACTAATTCACAGGCGTTAAATCATTTTCTCTCTCAGAACTGCTTAGTATTTGCATTAAATGTATTAATTTGAGTAATTTAAATGAGTCACACTGCTCTCCCCTCATCAGAGCTCCACCTCTCCTCTGCTCCCACAGCAGCGGACACGGCTGAGGCTGAGCTCAGTCTGTGTGGGCTCTGTGTGTCTATAGCAGCGGTCAGTGCAGAGTGTGACCCAGGACAGCTCTAGTGTCTGTCCAGGTCTCATCTGAAGCTTCAATTCAACCATCTTTTTGTTGTAATAAAAAGACTCGCTTCCTCTGTGACTTTTTTAATCACTCAAGTTTTACAGCGTGCTCAAAGAGGAGCTTTAGTAAAACGAACGCACACAGTAACCTTTGTGAATTCACTCCCCACTGTGTGCACACAGAGGACAGGGGCAGGGACTGTGGTTTCAGTGATAAAAGTGAGGCTAAGGAGCTAAGTGTGTTAGCATGAGGCAGTGACTGCACGCTGACAGCTGTACTGCTGCTCACTACACCCACTGTGCTTTAAGATGATCTTCATAAGGAAGAGCAGTAGAGAACGTTACTCAGACTATATTGACCTTATTCAGCCCGGCCCACTTTTGCCGTAAATGCGACTAACCTGCGCTCTCTTTATGGTGGCACTTCCGGTTAAGCGGGAATCCCATTCATTTCAGTGGAGAATTTGGGAAATGTTTTGCCGCTAAAATCTGATATAAAGTAGGTTCACGAGTGTAGAATGTTCTATGTTCATATGACTAACAAGTCAACACTGCACCAATTCTCTGGAGGCTTTAAACAGCTCTGCAGTCCCTATAGAACTTATTTACTGTCAAGATCAGTAGCCTCATGCAAAGTAATACATCCCGAACGGTGATAGAGGCGCCCATGGCCCATATGAATAATGAGAGGGGCATTGACACACACGACTTCCTGCCCATGAATAAATCTGTCTGCATTAAACATCTATTAGCTGGTTACATTCCAATTAAACATGAATAAAGCATGTCAATTCGCACTATAATATTAATGAGAAAAAAAATGAAATCTATTTATATATGGCCCCCAAATGTTCTGTGTGCTCCTACAAGACTTCAGTCAAGGGCTACTATGCTGCTGGAAAAAAAGTTAGTCTGGAGGCCTGCATTACAGATTTAGCAGTCCCAGAGAAGAACATATGAAGGGCTAACGCTAATATCCCTCGCGTGCTAATTGGGAGCATCCATGTGTGAAAGGCAGAGCTAGCTTATGAAGTCCTGTCTCCTGACTTTGACACAAGGACGCGGCGGTGATGGAAAACTTCATCGCTAAAGTCACTAATGATGACACCAGCACCAGCAGCCCACAAATTAGACCAAGATTTATGTCCCAACAATACTGGATCAAAAGAGCTTTTCAAGAACACGGCACTGGATTACCGGAAATAGACCTTTACTTTTAGCTTTACCAACAGGCTAAGGATCAGGAGTTACCAGTGAGACCTTTTTGTTGTAAATAATCACCTGTCAATCAGACAATTAGAGAAGTAGCCAGAAGATACATTCAGTTAGGTATGGAATTTCATAACCAGAAAGACACTAGCTTTTGAGTCGTGAAATAATTAAACTAGCTAACGCCAGATTTTAACAGTTTGTGCAGCGCTCTGAAATGAATTCTGCTTGAATCTGATAGGCTGAAGTACGGCAGTTGGTGTTGCCAGGTTTGTTTTAGGTACTTTGGGAGCTTTGCCTTTGGCTCCGCCCAAACCACAATGCTGCTCTGTAATTGGTCTGAACCACTCGTGGCTCGGGCCCAATCACAACAGCGGGAGTCTGGCCAGATTCTCGTGAGTTTGTGAATAAAATATGAGCAGGTTGCAAAATAATATCCCAGTGTTTCGGCTGAATTGTCCACCACCCACATTTGATGAGCACCCAACAAAACAAACCTATTTGCAATGTTCATTTATAAAAATCAGCAGTTCACCTCATGTCTTATGCCAAAATGTCTATACTGGTTTTTAGTTCTGAGCTTCAGCCTGAAAAATGTCACCACGCACCCATCTAACCCTGATGACATGACCCGACTATGGGTTCATCTTTGGTCCTTTTCAAACTTAAATCCCTGAAAATCACAAAAACATAATGAAAAGACCAGCACACGTCGACATTTGAGGATTCGATGGAAAGTCAAGAGAAATGCCACAAGATCAACCAAACACAAAGATCTGTCAGGCTCTGTCACAGCGGCCATGACACTTCTGCACTACGTTTTCTGACTATCTTTAGAGCTGAGGAACCATAAAAGAAGCAAGTATTTAAATCTATCCAATTTGATCCTAGATATGTATAACGCTAGTTTTCACATGTAAGGACTATTTGGCCACTTTAAACAGAAGTGAAGCAAGGAGGACCACCAAAACATAGTCAGCTCTCTTCCCAAAGCGTCATATAGTGGCTCACACGGCTCTTCCTTATACATTTGCAATAGACAAGATGTTATAGAATGAGATGAAGACAGTGTGTAGCGTCTGATGACTACTTTTACTCATTTATGAGAAAAAGGTTTGGTAATCAGCTTTGAAGCTAGCATCTGCATGTTTATTTGAGTTTTTTCACCAGTAGATGTGAAACCTGCACCCTCTCCCCAGTCCCCTCACCTGGGCCCTCCTCCTCCCCTCACCTGGCATCTCCTCCTCCCCTCACCTGGGCCCTCCTCCTCCCCTCACCTGGCTCCTCCCCTCACCTGGCCTTTGTTCAGACTCACCTGTGCTCTCTGGTCTTCTTCTGTCAGGTCAAAGCTGGTACACTATCAGACAGCAGTAACGTATGCAGCATCTAGTGGTGATATGTGAGAATACAACAGGGGCAGGTGGGCCAGTCTAATTACAGATGGTAGCTTCAGGGGTGTCGACTGAGGTGATAAAGGGGTCTGAGGTCCCGGGACCCAGAATTGGAACCTCTGCCTATTAATTTATGTTGGGGGGGGCCATGTGAGCCTTCTTGCCCCAGGCCCCAAATTTCTGTCGACGGGCCTGGGTAGCTTTAATACATTCAATTTGATTAGAGTGTAGCCAAATATTGAATCTCTTTACATTTATATTTATTCATAAAATTCTACACAAATTACTCCACATGAGAAAATTAAAAACTGAATGTTGGGAAGTTTTGCAATTTCACCGCACACAAAGACGCAATGAAATGAAATGGTTTTATTCCTTCATAACAGCCGCCCTCTGTCAAATTACGTTTTTCCCCCAAATGATTTAATATTCTGTTTTTGATTTTCAGTGCTTAATTTATAAAAATAAAAGGTTGTGTAAATACTTTCTTAACCCACTTTAAATCTAGGTGAAAATACCTCATTCAAAAGCCTCAGCTCCGCAAATGAATAAATCACAATTCTGTTTAAATATTCACAGTGGGATAAGAACGAGAGCAAAAATACAGCCGACTCGCTTCACGTGTGGTTAAAGGCAGCTCGCCTTGAGGTAAGGATACATCCAATAGTGCTCGGAGGTACCCATCAAACATACAGGGGGCGATAGCGGTCGCTGGGGCTCGGGGCAGAGGAGAGAAGGAGGGGCAGATAAGACTGTGTAGCTTGTTAATTCAATTACAGCACGAGCCTTGTGTCAATGCATTAGCACACATTGGATTTGCCTCTGGACATGGAGGACTACTGAGCTGGGAAATGGAAAAGTGGGATTCTGAGGCAGGGAACGTGGGGGAATAATATAACGATGTGTTTGTGGGCGTGTAGGAAAATTCTGTTTGGGATCTATAGAGATAATGTACAAGACCGATAATGAGGAAATGATAATGGTTTACATAGACCTGTCACTATAATCACTATATCCACTTATCGTTGAATGAAAGATGGAACAACATATTTTTCATAATATTGTAGATTTAGAATTGTTTTTTGTGGTTTAAATCTGCTTTTATCATCTGCATTTACTTCAATAATATATTGAATTTCAAAATGTGTTATCGTGACGGGCCTAGGTTTACCCTCGTCGTTTATGTTCCAGAATTTGATGAAACAAATCCCTCCAGAA
>KN478851.1:25292-38604 GCA_000787095.1 Periophthalmodon schlosseri
GAGGAGAGGAGAGAACACAGGAGAGGAGAGAGAGAGAGCAGAGAGAGAGGGAGCAGAGGAGAGAGGGAGCAGATGTTAGAAGGAGGAGAGCAAGAGTTCTCTTTGTACATGTTTATCAGAGGAGAGACAGAGAAGAACGGGAGGAGAGGAGGAGAAAGGAGAGAGAGAGGAGAGAGAGAGAAGAATGGGAGAAGAGGAGGAGAACACAGGAGAGGAGAGAGGAGAGAGAGAGGAGAACGGGAGGAGAGGAGGAGAATACTGGAGAGTGAGAGAAAGCAGAGAGAGAGGGAGCAGAGGAGAGAGGGAGCAGATGCAAGAAGGAGGAGAGTAGGAGTTCTCTTTGTACATGTTTATATGAGAGGAGAGAGGAGAAGAGGAGGGAGAGAGAGAGGGGAGCACAGGAGAGAGGGAGGAAGGGGAGGAATGGGAGGAGAGGAGAGAAGGAGTACAGGCGAGAGGGTGGTTGCAGGGGTTCTGTTAGTACATGTTGATGAGAGGAAAGAGGTAGCAGACGAGAGAGAGAGGAGGAAAACGGAGGAAAGAGGGAGCAGAGGAGAGAGGAGTAAGGGAGGAAAGGAGAGAGGAAGAGGAGGAGAAAGGGAGCAGAGGAATGAGAGGAGAGAGGAGAGCAGAGGAGAGGAAAGAGGGAGAAGAGACGGAGAAAGAGAGGGAGGAGAGAGACGGGGAGGGAGCAGAGGAGAGAGGGAGCAGAGGAGAGAGAGCAGGAGCAGTGGCTCTGTTTGAATATGTTTATGACAGGGGCTGTGCTTTTTCCCATTAAGAGACTGAGGGACGTGTGTGTTGTAGACTCAGTCTGTCTCCATAAAGAACTAAACAAATGAGAAAAACGAACAGAGCAGACAGAGGAGGAGAGGAGTGTGCTTAGTTGTGTGTTTATAATGCTTTTGAGTAAATAACAGGAGGTAAAAATAGCAGAAAGGATGACGTTAAAGTGAAATCATATGGGGAAAATGAGCAGACACAAACACAGACGTCCAGTCTCAGGTCAGGACCCGAACAAGACCAGTGAAAAAGTCCACATCTCATGGGACAGTCCAGGTTATGGAGCTGCAGGTCCCAATAGAACTTTTAAAATGTGAAAAGATCTTGTTTGGACATCTGCAAATCAGAGGATGAACTTTTTTCCCTTTGGCCGGGAGAGTTTGAAAATGCAACAAGATGAATTCAACAGAATGAAAATGATGTTCTCACTGGAGATGGGAGAATGAAAATCAAAGTATCGATATGTACAATGCAAATGTGAGTATGTAATACTGTTATGAAAATATTCATACTAATCAAAATATGCACATTTTAAGGCATCCATTTGAAACATGTTAGACACATTATTGTTTTGTCTTGAAAACCCCGTCACCTGCAGCATTTTGGCCTGACCCGTCTGTGTCAGCTGTTCGTCCTCTGAAGCCTGTTCAGACCTGTTATTTACATATATTTACTGAAATGTCTTCACCCTGAGGATGAACCAGTATCAAGTATACAGTATCAGTATCAACACATTTACCCCCAGAAGTACTTGTATCAGTAACACAAATAGTATGGCCCATCCCTTGTGCTAACATGTATCACTAGCATGCACATTAATGTGTATGAGACCAGTGCCTCCTGAGTCTGGAGCCTCCTGAGTCTAGAGCCTCCTGAGTCTAGAGCCTCCTGAGTCCAGAGCCTCCTGAGTCCAGTGCCTCCTGAGTCCAGAGCCTCCTGAGTCCAGAGCCTCCTGAGTCCAGTGCCTCCTGAGTCCAGAGCCTCCTGAGTCAGAGCATGTTTAGGACCTGAGTCCAGGCTCAGAGCATGTTTGACCCTCACTGTGGGCGTCATCATCTCACTGCACCATTTCACCTTTACTACTTCAACACTATTCTTCATCATTATATTTTAAGAAACAATATATTGTAGCTCAAACATTGGCACTTTAAGACCCTGACATGTTTAACCCAGTGCTTTTGAAGGATGGGTCAAATGCAGAGGACACATTTTCCTACAAACTACCTGAGATGCCTTTTGACAGGTATGAAATGATGTTCCAAATATGGTCATGACTTCCTTCCACTGCAGGTCCTTCACAGTCCACTGAGCCGCTGTTCTCCCTCTGTGTTTTCTGTCATCATCTCTCCTCTGTGCGTCTCCGAGTGAGTCCAGCGCTGTGGAAATGTGCTGCTCATCTGAGGAGTGTTTAAACCCACACGGACGGGGAAGAGGCCCAGCGCAACCGAGCGAATGGCTGCGTCCAAATACTGCAGCTGACCAAGAGCGGCAGGAGAGGAGAGGAGGAGAGTAGACGAGGAGAGAAGGAGAGGAAGCAATGAGATAAAACAAGCAACGGAGCGAATGGCTGTGTCCAAATACTGCAGCTAACCAAGAGCGGCAGGAGAGGAGAGGAGAAGAGGAGAGTAGACAAGGAGAGAAGGAGAGGAAGCAAGGAGATAAAACAAGCAACAGAGCGAATGGCTGCGTCCAAATGCTGTAGCTGACCAAGAGTGGTAGGAGAGGAGGTGAGGAGAGGAGGAGAGTAGACGAGGAGAGAAGGAGAGAAAGCAAGGAGATAAAACAAGCAACGTAGCGAATGGCTGCATCCAAATACTTCAGGTGACCAAGAGTGGCAGGAGAGGAGGAGAGTAGACGAGAAGAGGAGGAGAAGAAGCAAGCAATGAAGCGAGCACATCCAAATTCTGCGCCCAGGCAGGTGTGACAGGAGAAGCGACGAGAAGAGGGGGTAAGGAGAGGAGGAGAGGCAAGGGACCCAGGAGCAGAGCAATGAAGCGAATGGCTGCGTCCAAATTCTGCATCTGACCAAGTGTGACAGGAGAGGAGGAGAGAAGGGGAGGAAAGGAGACAATGAGAGGAGGAGAGGCAAGCCACCTGAACGCAGAGCAACGGAGCAAATGGCTGCGTCCAAATTCTGTACCTGGCCAAGTGTAACAGGAGAGTAGGGGAGGAGACAAGGAAATCAGGTATGGTGAATCAGGTGAGCAGAGGAGGTGAGCAGAGCAACAGAGCAAATGGCTGCGTCCAAATTTGGTGTCCAGGCAGGTCTGACAGGAGAGGAGGAGACAAGGAGGGGAGGAGCGCAGCGGAGCAAATGGCTGCGTCCAACTTCTGCACCTGGCCAAGTGTGACAGAAGAGGAGGAGGCAAGAAGAGGAGGTAAGGAGAGGCAAGCCTCCTGAACGCAGAGTAGAGAGCGAATGGCTGCATCCAAATTCTGAGCAAAGTGTGGCAGGAGAGGAGATAAGGAGAGGAGACAAGGAGATGAAACAAGGAGAGGAAAAAGGAGAGGTAAACCCCCCGAACACAGAGCAGTGTTGCGAATGGCTGCATCCAAATTCTGCACCTCACCAAGTGTGACAGGAGAGGAGTTGAATAAGAAAGGAGAGGAGGAGAGAAGAGGAGGAAACACAAGAGAACAAACTCAGAGCAGCGGAGCAAATGGCTGCATCCAAATTCTACACCTGACCAAGTGTGACAGGAGAGGAGGAGAGGAAGGGAGGAAACAAGAAGAGGAGACAATAAGAGGAGGAAAGGCAAGCCACCTGAACGCAGAGCAATGGAGCGAATGGCTGCATCCAAATTCTGCACCTGGTCAAGTGTGACAAGAGAGGAGGTAAGAGAGGAGTTGAGGAGATGAGGTAAAGGGAGGCAGAAAGGAGATGTGTAAAAGAGAGGCAAACCATCTGAATGCAGAGTAAGGGATCGAATGGGTGCATCCAAATTCTGCACCCAGATCTGACAGGAGGAGAGGAGAAGAAGCTGGGCTATGCAGTTAGATGCCTATATTGAAAAGTCTATATTGTTTTTGTTTATTTTGAAAGCCTTTTTTTTACTTACAAAAATAACTTGAAAATGTGATCAACCAACGCATGTGGAGGTAAGGGGGTAAGGAAAGGAGTCGAGGAGAGTGAATGAAACCTGATGCACCCTCACGTGTGGGTAAGCAGCTTATGCAGGTCTTCTTTTCCGGGTAAATGTCATTAATTGTAATTAGCTGCACTCTTGTCCTCACACCTGGATGTGTGTTAGCATGTTTACAGTGCGCTAGCGCAGGTGAAGTGGCTAAAGCTAGTGATTATCTGCAACCCTTTATTTGCATAATGTGAGTTCTAAATGAGGAGTGTCACAGCGCTGGAGAGAAGCAGGGGAATATTCACTTCACTGCAGACATACAGATACCTGTAAGTGCTGAATTCACACTTTGGTAATGTTGTATATGTTATAATGAGGTCAAAAGGTCAACAAACATGGCCGCATTCATCTATTTTTGAAAATGATTTAATTGAGTTTTCAGACAAGCGTTGAGATTGTGGTTAGATTTGTATAGTTCACTACCTTGTTTTGACATCTATGTTCCACAGTATGCCATTAAAAGTATCGATTTCCATGGAGACAAGCTTGTAATGCCATGAGGGCGAGTTGCAGGTCAGATCTGTGGAGAGGCAAGCTTATCGCAAGAAGGTATTATTATTTATGGCTTTCAGCTTTCTGTTAGCAAAATATAGATATAACATTTGGATTTAAATTGTTAATTGCTATGGTAACTGCCCTAATTTGTTATCATTCTGAAGACTCATACATTTAATACACTAATGTGGATCATTTCGAGCAATCAAACATTTCCATGGAGACCAGCACAGATCTTACTCTGCAACAGAAAAGTTCCACAGTGCACATTTAAACCATTCTGAAACCCATGGATAGATAAGTGTAATGCCCTAATGTGAATGATTTCAGGCTAAGCAATCAAACATCTCCATGGAAACAAGTGCAGACCCTATCCTACACAGAAAAGTTCCGCAGTGCACCTTTAAACCATTCTGAAACGCATGGATAGATAAGTGTAATGCCTTAATGTGGATCATTTCAGGCATAAGCAATAAAATCTCCATGGATACAAGCAGCAAACTTCTGCAGTGCTCATTTCAAAATATATGTAACATAATAATTGGTTTTAAATTGTTTATCGCTATGGTAACAGTTATAATTTTTCATCAAACTCAAGGATAGATACGCAAAATTGTACACTCTGGATCATTTGAGGTTAGGCGATCAAACATCTCCATGGAGACAAGCACAATCCCGACCCTATGCTAAAAATGTTCCGCAGTGCGCCTTTAAAGCAGGCGTTGGACATGGCGTGCTGGTGCTGACTGTGCATTTGAAGGACAGTGCGTGCTCCGCGGACTTAACCTGGATTATGTGCTAGTTTAGGAGGTCGCCGAGTTCTCTGCCTCGTCATCACGGGTCACGTACACCCTCTGCTTATGTACCACGCCCCCATCTGACTCCCATCTGACTCCCATCTGACTCCCATCTGACTCCCATCTGACTCCCATCTGACTCCCATCTGACTCCACTCTACCTCCCATCTGCTCCCGGGACCAGCTTCGGAGGTTATTTTTTTCGTTTTTGTCCATCTTTTGTCTCTTTCTCTCCGCGGAGGGATGGTGTAACGCGTCTGCAACGCTCGTCACGGGACAAAAGAGGAAAATAAGCATCGCTAATCTGTGCTCTGAATGAACGCGAGACAAAGAGAGGGAGGGAAGCAGACAGACGAGATTGGACACACATGGGATAAGCTGATTACACCGAGCAGAAAGAGAGAGAAAGAGGGAGGGAAGAAGAGAGGAAGAGAGAGAGAGCGGGAGGGGAGGAGAGAGAAGGGAGGAGGGTGGAGAGGAGACAGAGGGAGGGAAGGAGAAAGAGAGAGGGAGAGGAGAGAGAGGGAGAAGGGAGGGAGGGGAAAGAGAGAGGTGGAGAGAGAGGAGGGAGATGGAGGGAGAGAGGGGGAAGGGAGGTGGAGAGGAGAGAGAGAGGGAAGAGGGAGAGAAAAGAGAGGGAGAAGGGAGGGAGAAGGGAGCAAGGAGAGAGAGAAGGAGATGGCAGAGAGGGAAGGATAAGGTACACTTTATTGTCCCCGTAGGGAACTTTGTCCTCTGCATTTGACCCATCCTTCAACGCCACTGGGCCAACCTGTCAGGAGCAGTGGGCCAACCTGTCAGGAGCAGTGGGCCAACCTGTCAGGAGCAGTGGGCACCATTTCCATGATCTTGAGCTAGTCTTGGTCAGGACTGCCTCATCTGGGGGTTTTGACCTTTTGTGCATGTTTTGGGTTGATGGATGCCCAGAGGAAAACCCACCCAGATACAGGGAGAACATGCAAACTCCACACCCAAAGGCCCGGGCGACCCAGGGATCGAACCCGGAACCTTCTTGATGTGTGCTAGCCACTAAGCCACCCTAACCCTAAGGAGAGGAGACAGAGAGGGAGAGGGTAAGAAAGAGAGTGAGGGAGAGGGAGGAGAGGGAGGAGAGGCAGAAAGAGTGGCGAAGAGGAAGGAGAGAGGGGAGGCAGGAAATGGGGGAGTGAAGGATGAGAAAGAGAGAGAGGTGGGGAGAGGGAGAAAAAGAGGGTGAGAGAGAGGAGGAAAATGAGGCAGGGTAAAAAAGAAGAGCAGGGCAGAGAGAGAGGGGAAGAAGAGACAGAAGAAGATAATACAGGAAGGGATGCTGAATAGAAATGAGAAGAGGAAGGAGAAAAAGAGGGTGAGAGAGAGGAAGAAAATGAGGCAGGGTAAAAAAGAAAGAGCAGGGCAGAGAGAGAGGGGAAGAAGAGACAGAAGAAGATAATACAGGAAGGGATGCTGAATAGAAATGAGAAGAGGAGAAAAGAAAGGAGGGAGGAGAGAGAGGGGAGATGGAGTAGTGAAGTAGAGAAATCCATAATGTGAGACAAAATGCTGCTAATGGAGGAGTGAGTGGAGCACGAAGCAATGACACAAACACCCAAAGGGGCTGTAAACAGAGAGGGGAGGGGCTGAAAAAGGACAGGGGAGGGGCTTAAACAGAGAGGGGAGGGGCTGTAAACAGACAGGGGAGGAGCTTAAACAGAGAGGGGAGGGGCTTAAACAAAGAGGGGAGGGGTTAAAACAAAGAGGGGAGGGGCTGTAAACAGAGAGGGGAGGGGTTTAAACAAAGAGGGGAGGGGTTAAAGCAAAGAGGGGAGGGGCTGTAAACATAGCATTCTTTAAAAAGATTTATTTTAGCTTCTTTATGTCAAACATGTGCCTGTAAACACAAGTACACCATCAAGTAACAGCAGAAGAGCTCCGTGTGAACGGGACCATCTCCCTCCTTTTCACTTTCATTTGCAAACTTTTACAAACACAAAAAGACCGCTAGCATGTAGCGCTAGCCTCAGCTAACCTGTACAATCATCGACCCTAGAGCCTGATATTCACTCAGACAAACTTTAGTCATAGCCAGGACCACGCACCATGTCACAGTGAGCCTGTGCTGTCGTACGATTTAAACTCCCTCATGTCGTCTGGGGTGACATCCAGGGCTGTAGCAACAAATTCTGGCTCTGGGTACAAATCATCTTGGGGGACCCTCATTACATGATGTCTAATGAAAAATGCACATTACAGAGTTTGTGATGGGCCCCCCCTACACTGGGCCCTGGGTAAACAGTATCCTTTCCCCCCCCCCCAGTCCAACGCCCCTGGTAACATCCAACAGTCTTATAAGCTAAAAAGCTTATTACAACAGCATCTCCAACTCAGACATTTGTCATATTTTAGTCCTTCACTGGAAACAGCAGTTTGTTTGAGCAGGTTTATTAGTGAGGTGTAAATGTGCTGGAGCCACAATAGGACTGGTTTAGCGTTTGTGTGAAGGGCTCTTGTTTGGTCTGAGAGCAGACATGGATCGACACAGAGAGAAGTGCTTTTATTGTTCCACCACAGAGACTCTGGCTGTGCTTTTGACAAGCGCTTTAATGACAGGGGAAGGAGGAGGGAGCGCGTACGTTTCACTGTACTATCAGCTGTGTGAGAGAGAGCTCATGTTCACAGGTTGTGCTCAGGCTAGTCTTATTATGAATGGACTGGACATTCAGTGCATGTGGCAGGTTAGAACACACATTCACTTGCCTGGGATCCCCCGGGGAGCCAGCCGGGGACAGACATGTCCCCGCTATGGTCTGTCCATAGCGGGAAAAAAAGAAAGGACAAAAATATCACATGGAGCTAAAAAAGGGATTTCTGCAGAATCAATGGGCAAAGCACTAACCTCTGCTCATCTGAGGTGAGAGAAATTTATGATTTTATAAATCATAGGTGACCAATGAGCTCTTTCGTTCCGCATGTGTCACAGAAAAAAATTAATCTGATTGGACGATCACGTTTGACTAGGCTTGAGACACAACAGAGGACGTGTGGACCAGACTGATGTCAGTCTGTATAAAAAGTACAGAGGGATATCAGTCTAAATTTCCCAGGCAAATGTTTCACTAAAATCTTAAAGTGTACTAAAAATCTCACCTATTTCATCTATTTCACCTTTTTATCCTGAGGTCAAAATAAGCGTTGTGTACTGTATGCATCTGTTTTTTTTATTATCCGATTATCAGGAAGTGTGTGGTTAGCATGCTAGTTGTTGTTAGCTTTACACAGCAAACTCTACTCTGGATTGTGAGAGTTGTGAAAAGCTCTTATAAACTCATCATGGTGAATAATTAGGATGCTCTGAATGCATAAGGTGAGGAATAACTTTGGACCACTGCAAACTGTTTAAAATGAACTAGTTCTGTTTTTTTTTTTTTGTTTTTAAGAGGGTAAAAATCAGGTCCAGACCCTTTAAGTTATCTACGTTATCATTTTTGAAAGCTTGTATTTAAGAGCCTGTTCCACAGGTTTGTCCTTAGCTCCAGGCCTCCGTACCTCTCATGCATCTTTAAAGGCAGCATTTGAGAGAGCTTACCTGAGCTACACCGTTCACACTATCTAGGAGTAGACGCATACAGAGCAGCTAAAG
The DNA here is from genome assembly GCA_000787095.1 of Periophthalmodon schlosseri. NCBI lineage: Eukaryota > Metazoa > Chordata > Actinopteri > Gobiiformes > Gobiidae > Periophthalmodon > Periophthalmodon schlosseri. The sequence continues at coordinate 34,118 of KN478851.1, forward strand.
GTCTTTCTCAGATAAATACACTCTGGAGATGAGATGAAAACGCACAGATTGTAAGCAGAGGAGGAAGATCTACTCACAGGTCACTGCTGCACTGGGCTTAAAGAGACAGACACATAAACCGTCACTTTACACGACACAACTAGCTTCCAGGAAAAACAGCATATAACCAGACCTTATGGACCAAAACTAACAACTACAACTTCACAAACCTGATATGATGTGTAGTGGTTTCATTACCGGGATGCACGCCAATTGCGTTGTAATAGCGCCCTGAGGAGGCGTGAAAGGAGGGGGAACTAAGAGCTCCAAAAATGAGACTTATAAAACATATTAAACAGTTGTTTTGGGTGAATATACCATTTTCAAAACAATAAAACTTAACATGATCTAAATATGTTATGTGTTAGCAGTTAATACACCACAGAAGTAAAATACCCCCTCTTTAATGCACAATCACCGCAAAAGGAAACTGGACAGTTCAGTTATGCTACCTGGGCGACTGAGGGATTACACAGACAGCTTAAATACTAGGCCTATCATTAGCAGTATTTGTGATGCAGTTTAAATGCTTGCAAAATGCCTTTAGCTAAACATGGATTATGTTTTGATTCCTGTATTCTTGGGTGCAGAGTTTCTGAGACGTTAAAAACAGTTCATTCTCAGCTCATATCGGTAAAAGGGTAAAAATCTCTAAGGCTGTTGGCTTTTGGTCGTTTAGACGATTAATCGGTCGATGGCAGTGATTAAGATTTGTGTAAGTCAATGAATGACTTTACCGAGCTTATAATCATCTATAGTAACTACAGCACGAAGGAGAAGGCTTTGGAGTGAGATTTGTGAAATACACTGTGACTTTAATCTTTCATTTCACAGATAAATATACCGTTTACTAGTAGTTTTGTTTGGGGTTTTTTTGTATTTAATATTTGTAACTGTGTGAACCCCTGTGATCTTGTGGTCTTGTTGTTATACTTTTTAGCACACTAGCTAGCTCACTGTGTCTCAAAGCTAACAGTAACTTTTATTCAAATCAGAAAACATAAAATATAAAATATAAAAAAATATAATCAATTTGAATTAATTAAAATAAAGAATTAGAATACTTCAGTTTGCAGTGTTGTTTTAATATTTATTATGCCTCAAAATTTGCATTAGCGTTAGCAATGAGACACAAACATGTCTCTTTCGAAACACATAAGTGTCCCTGGTGAAGTATTAATTTTATTTGTGTAGTGTTTAACATGTTGTCCGTGACACCCACCTGCAGCTCCCTGTCCACTGCCTGACCCTAACCCCCTAACCTCTGACCCCTGACCCCTAACCCATCCGCAGCTCCCTGTCCACAGTCTGATCGTTAAATATTTATTCATTTTGGTGTGACTCTGCAAAAACCCCATAGAGATACAGAGATACAGACGGGAAGTAGTGACGCTAACAGTGCGGTTGCCAGGTTGGCACAGAGCCAATTAATCATCTTTAGTTGACCAAGAGTTTCTTCAGTGGAGTCCAGCCCTAAAGATCTCATCATTGCAAAGCCCTTGGTTGAGTTTACACTTTAACTTCATTACTCAAAGCTAAAAATCCTTTGTGTGATTATTTCTGCAGTTTTTTAGTTTTGACTTTTTAAACTAAAACCTCCGTCCCTCTGCATTGTCTCACCATTTTACTCTCATTTTCTTTTTCTTGTTGACAGCGCAAACTCCGCCCCCTCCTCCTCCTCTTCTCCCACTTTCCGCATTTAATCCAATAACGACGAGGTAATAAAGCAGTATTAAATGTCAGGTAGTACATTAAGGAAAGAGCTGATTACATAAAGTACAGGACTGGTTTAGTGCAGTGATACACGAGGAGAGAGGGATGGAGAGAAGAGAGGGAGGAGAGAGGGATGGAGACGGCTGGAGAGAGAGGGCGAGAGAAGAAAGGGAGGAAAGAGGGAGGGAGAAGGGGAAAGACTGGTTTAGTGCAGTGATACACGAGGAGAGAGGGATGGAGATGGCTGGAGAGAGAGAGGGAGGAAGTGATGGAGGAAAGAGGGAGGGAGAAGGGGAAAGACTGGTTTAGTGCAGTGATACACGAGGAGAGAGGGATGGAGATGGCTGGAGAGAGAGGGAGAGAAGAGAGGGAGGAGAGAGGGATGGAGACAACTAAAGAGAGAGGGGGAGAGAAGAGAGGGAGGAGAGAGGGAGGGAGAAGGGGAGAGAGACTGGTTTAGCGCAGAGATACACGAGGAGAGAGGCGTAGAGACAGCTGGAGAAAGAGGGGGGAGGAAGAGAGGGATTGAGAAACAAGAGAGGGAGGGAGAAACGAGAGGGGGAGAGAGAAGGGAGAGAGGGGGAGGAGAGAGGGGAAAGAGAGGAGGGGGGAATGGAGAGACAGAGATGAAGGGAGGGAGAGGGGGGAGGAGACAGCAAGAGGGAGAAAGAGGAGAATCAGGGAGGACAGCGGCAGAGAGGGGAGAGAGAGTTTAGGAACAATAAGACTCAAGGGTTGTTAAAGATGGAGAGGTTAGATTACATACAAGTATTTTTATTAAAGAAGTGAAGGGGTTAGAGGCTACTGACAAGGGCAATAAACGAGTCTGATAAGGTAGTACAGTAGTGTAGTACTTATACTATAGTAGTAGTAGTACTATTAGAGTAGCAGCAGTAGTAGTTTTATTATTAGTAGCTGTAATAGAGGAAATAACAGTAGAAGCTGTTGGGGATACAAAAAACACACTTCTTGAAAACTTTCTGAAGATGTGAGTCTGGTCACTGCTGAATCTCCCTGAGTTCAGATGGGCGTGACTGACAGATGGATTAGCCAATCAGGGACATGCATGGTCTGTCTGTATCAAAACAAATATGGCTGCTTACGAGGAAAAAAGAGAGGAAAAAACATCACAGGGGACTGAAAAACATGGCGGATTTCTGCAGAATCAGTGAGCGAAGCCTAAACTCTGTGAATCTGAGATGAGAGGAATGTGATTTTATCTGTAAACGGAAGGCGACCAATGAGCTCCTTCGTTTCACATGTGCCACTGAAATAAGCAAATCTGATTGGACCAGATTCGTACACAAAACTAAAATTATTTTCCAATGATAATGACTGTGTCCCTGTCCAAACGCAGTAAAACCCTGTGTGTCTGAAGTGGTGTCGTGGGAGAGTCAGACTCAAACCAATCAGACGAGCTTTGTGAACGTCCTGACAACTGTGTGTGCCAGGGACACTCTACTGCTCTACCTCTCTCTTTCTCTCTCTCTCTTTCCTCTCTCTCTTTCTCTCTCTCCCCCTCTCTCTCCCTATTCTCTCTTTCTCTCTCTCTCTTTTTCTCTTTCTCCCTGCCGTCTCTCCCTCCCTCCCCCTCTTTCTCATTCCCATCTTTCTCCAACCTATTCTTCCTTTCTCTCTCTTCATCTATCTTTCCTTTCTCTCCTTCTTTCTTCCTTGCTCTATTACTCTCTCTTTTCTTTTGCCCCTTTATCCCTCCCTCTATCTCTCTCTGATTCTCTCCTCTCTCCGCTCTTTGCTCTCCCTCCTCTTTCTCTTTCCATTCGCCTGGCTTCTATTCACTCCTCCCTCTCTCTCCCCCTCTTTCCTCTACCCTCCCCGTCCACCTCTCCTTCTCCCTCTCTCCCTGTAGCATTACTCAGCACAAAACTGAGTCTCTCTCTCTCTCCCTCCATCTCTCTCTCTCCATTTACCCTCTGTCTTTACCCTCCCCCTCTGTTTCCCCCTCTCTCCACCCTCCTCCTTCTCTCTCTCCCTCTGTCTCCTCTAGCCCCCGCCATCATTCTTTTCCTCTCGCCTCCTACTCACCCCCTCTTTCTTCTCCCCATATCAGTCACCCCCGCCCTCTCTCTCTGCTCTCCTTTCTCCCTCCCACCTCTCTCCCTCTCCTTTCCCTCCCTCTCTCCCTGTCTCTCCTCTCCCCCCCCATCTCTCTTCTCTCCTCCCTCCCTCCTCCTCTCTCATCCCTTTCTCTGTAGCATTACTCAGCATTACTCCGCTGCCTCTGCTCTGATAATAAAATACAGTTCTCTCGTCTGTTCTGAGCTCTGGTCTCTCCATCTCTGACTCGGCTTTTGTTCATCCAAACAAATCGATTCTGGATTCACTTTGATGAAACTTTCGCTAAATAAAAAAAAAACACTGTACTTCTTCTTGCTTATAAATACACTCTCTCTCCTCTCCTCTGCCCCATCTCCCTTTCTCTCCCTCTTACTCTCCCTGTTTACTCTCTCTTTTCTCTACTCCCTTTCTTCTCTCTCTGACTTCCTCCTCTCTCCACTCATCCCCCTCTTTCTCTCTCTCTCTTTCTCTCCTTTCCTCCCTCCCTCTCCATTCCGTTACCTGACTTTCTTTCTCCTTCTCTCTCTCCTCTGTCAATCCTAGTACTTGACCCGTTTCCTCTCTCACCCCCCTCTCTCTCATCTTCTCTCTCTCCCTCCTCTATACCCTTTTCTCTCCTCCCTGTCTCTCTCTCTCCTCCCTCCCTCTACTCTCCC
>KN478853.1:0-20181 GCA_000787095.1 Periophthalmodon schlosseri
TTGTGTGAAATACTGCGGTCAGCTGCAAATTAACTGAATTATTTACAAATTAAAATCAGCAAAGACGACTTGATAACCTACTTTATTTACCTGCAGAAAGAAAAGTTCATATTAAAAGTGCCCATTACCCCATTTAAGAAACTGTCAAATTATTGTCCATTATTGCTGTTTTTCCGATTACACCCATTGCTTATTTGTAAATCAGTGGAGCCCTTTTGGACTGGTGTGCGACCGTCCAGGGAACAGACCAAAGCAGTTGCATACGCACACTTTCAAAGCGCACGCTATTGTTTCTGGGGTTGGCCAGGCTTTCCAAAAATCCCATCTTCATTCATCCTGTACTCCCAGAAATTAAGTGCGGGAAAATGGAGGAACAAACAAAGCCGTGATGGCCCTGTGGTTAGTTGCAGCCTATAGCGGTGCTGGTGTGGAGTGTCATGTGTCTGTCTCTGGTGCAGAGTCTGACTGTATATGAGCTCCACTCCTCTGAGTTTGAGAGGCCAGGACCACGGCCTTGACCACTGTGTCTGTGCAGGAGGAAGTTAAATATGAAGCTGTAGAGAGGTGGTGTTTCCTCAGTAGAATCAGGTGCGGGTTTCTCAATAAAGTATGATATAACGCCCAACGTCTACGAGTCCTGTTGTTCACCGATGGATCTGGAAAATGAAAAGTATTTATAGACAGAGGAAGAAGTGACAATACACAAACTTACACACCCATGCAGACAGGCAGCACTGACCAGATGGTGTGTTGCTGAATGCGGAGTATGCCGATAAGCCTTGTCTCTCTAGAGTGTGGGAGACCAGCAGCTGACAGAAGCACACCATCACTGGGTTGGTGTGGTAGTGGTCAGCAGTGATCATTCCAACCCAAGTGCTGTAACCTACAATTACAAATCAATGGGGTTGCAAGATTAATATCAATCGAAACAAAACCGCAAGTAGAATGGACACAAGCAAATCGCAAGTACCGTAATGTCCTCTACAAACAAAATATTCTGTCTTATTCTCAGTGGTGGATGCAGTACTCACTTTTGTTACTTAATTAAAAGTACAGATACAGAGGTAAAAAGTTACTCAAGTAAAAGTATCACATGAAACAATCTACTTAAGTAAAAGTATTTAAGTACCTGTTTAAAAATGTACTTTAAGAGTAAAACAAGTGTTGTTAATTTGTTAAAGTGTTAAATGTAGTGATATTGATTAAAAATAATACATATTTTGGTCAGCAGCAACAATATGAATCAGTTTCTTAATTTTTCTTATGAATTTTGTGTATTTATTTTTATTTGCTTAAAGCCGAAGCTTGAACTCGAAAATTTAGTCAGGATGTTACCGCAAACATGGTCAAAATAACCCCTCAAATCATATGAGAAGTACTTTTTACTTTTCAGTCCAGTTCAAAAATGTAGTGGAGTAGAAAGTACAGATATCCGCTCTCCAATGTAGTGAAGTAAAAGTAAAGTATCCACGGTAAAATTTACTTAAGTAGAATTTGTAGGTATCTGTATTTTACTTAAGTACAGAACTTTACTACTTTTACTTCGTTACCTTCACCACTGCTTATTCTGCATAAAAAACGCTAACCCTTTTCTTAGATCTGTACAAACAGGTTCTTGAATGTGATTCTTGTATTAGTTTGTCAGTTCATATTTCATTTTGTAGCTTATTCTGATGGGCCATAACATTATAACATATTTTTTGTAGCTCATCTGAACAATTTAACATTTAATATTCAAAATGACCAATGCACTGAACTTGCTGTTCTGATAATAAGTGTTCTACCTGGGTCCAAATGTTCATATCCTCTCTGCATGATGGTCCGGTCAATGCGAGACACCAGCCACGTCCCCACCACCACACTGTTTAAGAGTCTGATGATGCAGTTACTGACTCCCATCACCACGTTATAGAAGAAGAAGAAGTAGTTGAAGCAGTGGAATGCCTTCCTGGGAGAAAGACAGTCAGAAATACATTTGGTTAATATTGTCCTGGTGAGGAGGGGGGCACCTCATGACATCAGCTGGTGGAAGGCCATTATGAGCTCGAGAGGTATTTGAAATAAAAATGTTGCCCACCTGTTATTTAGTGCAATGGGTTTCTGTTTATCAGTTGGAGACATTTTGTCTTGAAGAAAAAATATTTGCACTAACACCACTTGAATGATCACAAAGAATACAACAAGTCCGATTGTGAGCCTAGATGACAAGAACAGGACACTTTACACATTTTGAATAATTATGTAGGTAATTTCCAGTAGCCTAGAGATCGTTTACAGTATGATTCCAAGGTTCTTCAGCAAATTCAGGATCTGTCCATGTTGAATGGGGAGAACAAAGATGTAAACAAACGCCAAGGCAAACAGGAAGTGGACAAAATGAACAATCAGGTAACCTAATAAGAAAAACTGTGTTATAGTCACATGGTTAATATTCCAAAAATGAATATGTGAATGAAAAGATCGTACCCCAAAGTGTAAAAGCGATCTGCCATCCTGAGTACCTTGCAATTGAAGCCTGCACACACCAGAGGTGCATGTAAATAACTCAAATACATCTTTACAACATGTAAGTCACTTACTCCAGAAGAAAATGATATCAATTAAACTTCACTCAAACATTAAATTTATGAAGTAGGATATATGGAATTATGTAGCAAAGGAAAAAAAGATGTTTTCTGTATGTCCCGTACTTTCCGGACTATAAGTCGCACTTTTTTTCATAGTTTGGCCGGGAGTACAGCTTATACTCAGATGCAATTTATCTGTGAAATATATGTTTTTTTCTTCATTATTATGCATTTTTTGGCTTATACTCCGGTGCAACTTATACTCCGGAAAATACGATATATAAAATGTACAAAGTCTGCTAGTGTATATCTTACCACGCTGACAGCTGAACCAGGATTGTGGAATTTATCAGGTAGAAAATTTTTCTGCCCTTTCCACAGTCTCTTCATTTGTTTCCTGTGAATAATCAAGATCACTTAAAAACTATATTTTTCTGTGTGGGCCAAAACATTGAAATAAAAGTGTACACACCTGTAACACACAAGCACGTGGCAGGTGTACGCCACTGAGTTGAGACTTGCAAAAATAGTAGTTGCCAGCCAGCACCCTGCACCAAAAACAATGTTCAAAGCATAGTCCTGTCACAATAATCACTACATCGACTTATCGTTCAATATATTATAAATGGAACAATCATTTTTGGGGGGCAATGTTTCTCGTGGTACTTTTTCTTTGTACTAGTGGGAAATTCTTGGTTATTTTTTCTGCAATATGACCAGATTAGAGCTGTAGAAGGTTTAATTATGAACTAAAATGACATAAACTAATTACTTAAATGCTGCATTCTGCTGTTCCTTTATATAGCTCAACAATGTTTAACAATATTGTACATTTAGAATACTTTTTTTGTGAATAATTCTGCTTTATGGTTTGGTTTCAGTATTATCGCTTATCGTCTATATTTACTTCAGCAGTATATTGCACTTACAATGTGTTATCGTGACACGCCTATCAAAGCAAAAGTCATTTCCTGCAGTCATATCTGGTACACTATCAACTCACTTTTTGAAACATCAATAAACTCCTCCAGTTGTGGAATCACAGCAACAAAAGATTCAGTTTTGTTGCATGAAATAGTCACGTTCTTCAGTGTTTCTTTCCATCTGTCAATTTGTCCAAAAGCCAAATTACTGAGACTGTAATCTGCTAGTGTCATCTGAAAAACGAATAAGCAAAATAAATATTAATTAAAAAGAAACAACAACCCCAAAACCCAAAGTACTAACATCCAGTGGTGGAAGGTAATGAAGTACAAGTAGTAAAGTACTGTAAGTCGAATTTTACAGTATCTGTCTTTTACTTGCGTACATTTTACAGTGGATACTTTTTACGTTTACTTCACTACATTGGAGAGCAGGTATCTGTACTTTCTACTCCACTACATTTAAACTGGACTGAAAAGTAAAAAGTACTTTTCATATGATTTGAGGCGTTATTTTACCATGTTTGTGGTAACATCTTGGCTAAAGTTTTCGAGGTCAAGCTTCGGCTTTGAGCAAATAAAAATAAACACACAAAATTCATGAGAAAAAATAAGAAATTGATTCATATCGTTACTGTTGACCAAAAAGTGTATCATCTTTTAGTCAATATCACTACATTTAACACTTTAAACACTAGTTTGAAATACTTTTACTTTTTCTTTAAAAGTACATTTTTAAACAGGTACTTAAATACTTTTACTTAAGTAGATTTTTTCATGTGATAATTTTACATTTACTTGAGTAACTTTTTGCCTCTACTTAAGTAATTTTTTCATGTGATAATTTTACATTTACTTGAGTAACTTTTTGCCTCTGTATCATCTGTACTTTTACTTGAGTAACAAAATTGAGTACTTCATCCCCCACTGCTAACATCTCAAGATATTACCGTATATAGACCGATAAGTGATATAATGGCGGTGCCGATGAGCCTGTTGGGAAACTTGTAATGGGGGTCCCACTCATACACCTTTCTCTGGAACCAATTTAGTGGTTTACTGCAACAAAGGTTAGTAAACAAACATAACATTTTAACGAGGTAATATGATAAGATTTGGTCTGCATTAATTTTAACGATCCCAGATAAATACCTACATCTGCTCAGGTATTTTTCTAAGAAGTCGTTTAACATGCTGCATTTGGTGAAGGTGCATCAGCTCCTCTGTCTCCTGCCGGCAGCAAAACATTAACAGAATGAAAAGTTATTTGCCACGTAAAAACGACACTCATTACAAGTCAAATGCGTAAGGTTACCTGTTCCAGCTTAAGGTGTATCCGAATAGCTTTCACCAGAATATACACAAATCGTCCCAACAGGAAAATGAGGGAAAGGATGCAAGGCCACTGGATTATCAGCTTTTGGTAGTTACCCAAAATCTAATGCAAAAGGCAAATGCACAGTCAACACTGGATACTTTGCAGTTACATCACCCTGGGAGTGTTCTATGTGTTTTTCTAATGGTGGAACGTTTAGGAGTTACCATGGTGACACAATGCACACATTAACAAACACTGTCACAAAAAGTTTTAAGATAGTCTGAAAATTCAAGAAAAAAACACAATGGATTTAAACAACACATTTTCAGGAGCCTGTGATCAATATGAGCCTTCATAGTTCTGTGTGGAGTTTGATTTTCAACAAAAAGGTGAGAGTTACTAACTGAAAAACGGTCGGCTAACGCTAGCTATCTAATATGAGCCTCATAGTTCTGTGTGGAGTTTGATTTTCAACAAAAAGGTGAGAGTTACTAACTGAAAAACGGTCGGCTAACGCTAGCTATCTTGTGACTGTAATTTTATGTATGAGTAGGGTGACCAGATGACCTTGTTTACCCGGGACAGTCCCAGTTTTGAGCCCCGTGTCCCCTGTCCCAGCAGATTTATCCAAAATCAGTGATTTGTCCCAGTTTTATAAAGAAATGCCCAAGGTATCCCTATATTTGACTGATCTGATCCCCGCCAACAGTAAAGAGGGGAATATATATTGTCATTTGTTTAGCTAAAATACAGAAAACCGTGCTTGAAAATGGCAATAAGGCAGAAAAATGCACCGACACAAGTCCCTCAGATTATATACTGACCCACGAGTAAACTGAGAATGGGCAATGTTACACGCTCTTTTCACAATTTTATTTATATCAACCGTCCCAACCCGTGTCGCAGTTTTGAATTTTGAAAATCTGGTCACCCTGTGTATGAGAGACTTGTTTAACAGCACAATTCAGCTCATCTTTTGTAGTTCCAGCTAAGTCAGTTCTTTATGGTCAGATTATGTTAAAATAAAGCACAGATTAAAGTCTAACAAAGTCTCAGACAGAGCAGTGCCTATGGTTAGCATCAAACCCCCAGGGAATGTTGATGACAGCTGCATAGTATCGAGATACTATTAAAATAAATATTTATGCTTGTTTTAGTGACGTACCTTGCCATCAGGACAAGTGAATGTATCCCAAATTGTGACAATAATCCTAAAACATAGAGAGTTAAATAACAATAAACAACAAACACTGTATTAAAGGTGCACTACGTAACTTTCTGGTGGGTTGTCTGCTACTTGCGTGTCTCTATTATTACTTTGTTTCTATTGCTAAATACCTTGAAAAACACTCTTCACAGATCTGACCCACCCGAGTTTAATGCCATACTGTGGACCTCCAAACAGTGCAATAACATCTAATGGAGACGAGCGGGTGACAGGCCCTCCACCAGCAAAGTTTCATAGGGTACTTTTAAATGAAATACAAAATGCTGTATATTTTACCAGCAGAGTGAGTACAGTAGTCCGAGTGCAGCACCCACCGCTCTAAAGTTTGTAGATAAACAGGCAAAGAAAGGAAAATAGGCCAAACCCACTTCTATGGCCCCAATCAAATACACTATAGCTGATAGGAAAGAAACACATTTGTGGGAATTGTAAATACTACATTTCACACCAACTAGTTAATGATCTGCGTTAATCCTTATGAAATGTTGAAATAACTTATCTTTCATGTAAGTCTTTGACAAAAGGCCTAATTGTACCTATCTATTGATCTATTGTAAGTGCATTTTACATTATAATTTAGGTTAGAAAAGGGATGTAAGAAGGTAGTTTATTGAGTTTACAAAACCCTAGAAATGGGACCTTCTCCTACCTCTGGCCCAGGTCGGGACAGTAAACGGGATGTAATTGTCAGAGAAGAGGAGCAGGACACTTGAGGACACAGCACCAAACGCAAAACCATAAGACCAACGGTTACTGAAGCAGCCAATGGTATCCAACGGTCTGTCATATACAAATATTCATAAGAGTTCATAGAAAGCAAAAAAAATAATTTACTTTATACTAAACTTGGTTACTTACACCACAATCCCAAATCGTCCATCTAAAAAGGGCAGTTTATGGTCAATGGAGTGTTTTTGGGCTCGTTTCTGAAGAAAAGACAGCACTCCTAAAATCACCACCTGTAAATATATAATATTCCATTTAGCAATCAAATTATTACAGATGAAAGGATCAGGCTAATAACAGATATAATAGATGTATGTCTAAATATTTGACTCACTGCTGGTAAAAGAGAAATATGGAGGAAAAGCTCCATCGAGATGTTATTCTGACAATCGTCCATTGTAGGTCTGTGAAACAGGCAAAGATTCATTCATTTAAATACCCCCTACAGGTATAGGGGGTCACAATGATAGACGTTAAGGTGAACATCTGTTACTTACATGTGTGCATCTCCTCAAATACATCTGGTGCGTTACGTAACATTACAAATGACAGGCGCACGCCAAACTGAGACATGATAACATAAGAAAATGTACTTACACAAGCTCCTCTTTGTTCTGCATCGTGATGGATCGGTGAGCGTCAGTGTGTTGCTCTAAAGTCAGGTGACTCCACTGTAGAGCTGAAGTAGATGTAGAGACTCATTTCCTGGTTTTGAAGTGAACTTTGATCCTGAATCATTATTTTCCTTCTGTGCGCGGTCTGACTTTCTGAACTACTGCTATTTTTCACTTCCCCTTTGAGTGCTCTGTTTGTCTGGATTACATAGTGGTACAAGCATGTTCCATTGACCACACCGTCAGTGCAAACGTAAGATAACCTAAGGCACATTAACCTCAACAGAGCTTTTGTCACATGATTATTGTATTAGTGTTAATATTTAAACAACTCTACTCCTGTGGTTGTATTCAAATACAAACTTCCTTAGAAATTACATTTGCTTTTGTGGATTAAGAGTGGCCCTGATTAACAATAATAGGCCCAAATAATAATAATAGCCTATATAAATAATACATGGGACTTATATAGCGCATTTTTGGACACTCAGACACTTTGCAAACAATAAGAAAACAGTAGAAGATGACAGTGGAAATGATGGGGGGGGGCGCCAGATTGAACAGGTGAGTTTTTAGTAGTGATTTGAAGTACTGCAGTGAGTTCGAGTTCCTGATGGGTTGTGGGGGTGAGTTCCAGAGAGCGGCTCGGTCCCCCAGTTATACAAGAATATATAAATATGTTAAATAATTACATAAGATGACCTTTATTTGTTCCATAAATTGTTGTAGCAATTTCAAAGAATCACAAATAGCTCTTTAGTGTAGTTTATTTTGCGTCATCGTCAGCCATCTTGTGTTGAAAAAATGGTCCATATCGTCTCAGATTAATTGCACTCTAATTGACCACAGCAGCTCTCCTCCTTGGCAACCAGTATTTCCTGCTTTGTCATTCTGTGAAAAAAAATGCTCATGTTATGTTGCATTTATGTTGTGGTATTCAGATCATGTTATAGTCTCAGATTAATTACATTTTATAAGAACTATCAAACGGGTTAATTCAAATTGACTAGACCACACTACTGTATTACACACATGAAAGACATTAATATGTATTTGTCATTCAACTTAAAATGATAAAGAACAAAAACTAAGAGATGAGAGCACATCAGGCCTGTGCTGTGCAGCCTGCACTGGCTCCTGTTTCATATCTGTGCAATTCAGAATGTTATTGATTGTGTTTAAATGTGTCACTCTATGGGTCCTCTTTATCTGAGGGAGTTACTGCAGCCCTAGACTCCACCCAGGGCCCTGAGGTCAGCTGACCAGCTCCTGCTGCCTGTGCCCAAAGCCAGATTCAAGACCAGAGGTGACAGAGCCTGTGGCAGTGCCCAGACTATGGAACAGCGCCCTCTACCTGTCAGGTCTTTAACACAGTTTAAGACTAGACTGAAAACCCACCTCTTTTCCCTGGCATTTAATACTAGCTAGACGGGATATCTTGCTGTTTTATTGTTCTTTTCCTGTGTTTCGTATTATTTGTATATTTGTTTTTTGTTGACTTTTATGTGAAGCACTTTGGTCAGCTGAAGTTGTTTTTAAATGTGCTATATAAATAAACTTGAATTAAATAAAGAAAAAAACAGAAATATTGAGACCATAAGGTTAAGGAAGTTTCTCCTGGGTCTAATAGCTCCCGTGGGCTATTTGTTAGTTAAGGTATTAAATTCATGAAATATACTTAGTGAGTATTTTTGAAGAACACCAATTCTCCTCTAGAGGGCGCCGTTTGTCATTCTCAGGTGGCCTTTTTTTCCTCTAAATTATACAAAGTGAAGCCAGATATACACTCCTCTTGAGGACGTTTGTTGTGAACAGGCCCATTAACGACGTATCCGTTTTACTCACTGTTTCTCTACGCACAAGGCGCACTCGTTTGGATACGTCTTTCCATCGCTGCCACAAACAGGAGCAAGGTTCATGGGACACGCCACGATTTCCTCCATCTCAGGGCACGAGGCCTAAAGAACAAAAAAAAAAACAACAACAACAAAAAAAAAACAAAAAAAAAAACCACAGCTACTTTGCAATAATACAGACCTACATCATTTGACTTTCATACTGCAAAAAAAATAGTACTAGTCACCTTTCTAGGGCCAGATTTCTTGGCATCATCATCTAACGGAAACAAAATGGAAACTTAGTCCAATTAAAGCTTTATATAAAGAACTTATCAATACATATAAAATGAAAGCAGTGGTCTGTTCACATCTTAAGAGTCCAATAACGACCTACCTGCTGCTGCCACATAGACGAGCAGAAGCCCCAGAAAAACAACCTTCCAAGTCATGGTGGTGGAAGAACAACCCAGTGACTGATACAGTGCGGCTCTGTTATCAGCAATAAACCTGGTGTGGGAAACAGGCAGATGAAGTGAACACACCTCTCTTTATAGCCTCTTTCAGCTGCGCACAAGTCTAGTTTTATTAAAAATGACTAGAGAGACGAGATCATATAGGCCTGCCCCCATTTGAAATCACAATGGGCTTTATAGTCATTTACATCTAGTAATTTGTCCACTAGCTTTTTAATGATTTTTTTTAAGGACTGGTTTAAGTTGGAAAACACAAAACACAACTTCCTTTTTTGTGGTATAATAAATTACAATGCATCTTGCTTGTCTCAGAAAAAACACAGTATCACTATAACCTGGTATTGAAGGTCTACATTTCCTGTTAAATAAAATATACACTTTAATAACAGTCATGACCTTTATTTAATATTTGTGTAAAAAGTTTGTATAAAAACAACAAAACCAAAATCCCTTTCAATATTTTTGGTAACAATCTGTGTGCTTCTTAACATTACAAAATGCACATCAAATTATAAAAAAAGCACTCTGAACAAGTCTCAACTTAAAAACAGTAAAAAATATCTATATATAAAATATCTGAATAATGAAAAAATAAAACAACTTTTAATACGCTCTTGTTACAAACATTACAGCATCGGTATAGCACCATTTACAACCTTCTGTGCAGTTATTTATTTGGTCTTTCTCCAAAAAAGTAAATAAGTAAGAGGCAAGATCCATAAGTCCCAAATCTGTAACAGCCAAGTAATCTGAACCAAGCTGTGCCAAGAGAACTATAATACAATAAACATTCAAGTGCAGGCTTAATAGTGCATTTAAGTATGCAACTGTGACTTGATATGCTTCTGACATTTTTCTTGTCATTTTTCCAGTTTTCTTGTAACTGGCCTGTCATGATAATTGCCATATGGACTTATCATTCGGTATATGAAAGCTGGAACAATATTTTTTGGGGGTCGGCATTTATCGTATGCACATTTTCTTTGCACTACTGGGACATTTTTGGCTATTTTTTGCTATACGATAAGGTTTAAGTTGTAAAAGGCTGAATTAATAGCTTCTATGACTCATTACAGATGCAAACTTAACTACTAAAGTGTTTCATTCTGCTATTTGTTTATTGCAGATCATATTTTTAACAATATTGTAGATTTAGAATAGTTTTTGCGGTTTAAATCTGCTCTTGGGTTATTGTGTCAGTGGCATCAATATCTATATTCCTATATTTCCTTCAGCGATATATTGAACTTCAAAATGTGTTATCGTGACAGGCCTACTTGTAAACCAGGTGTTGGTCACATGACACTTTCAGCATTTGTCTGAGGTCAGCTCTGTTGCTGCCTGCGAGCGCATGAGCCAGGCCCGCACCACAATGTCGGCCTGTGGAGAGGAGGATAACTTCAGAGGGACATTAGCGCGGAGGTGGTGCTTCCGGAGTGGGATCAGATGAGGGTTCTTCAGTAACGTGTAAAACAATCGCCAGCGCTTCTTAGCCCGGCACTGCGCTGGATCTGGGAGAAGAAGAAGAGTTGGAGATTGGACACGAGCCACAAGGGAAACAGTAAGAGGTATTGTTACAGTTACAATAATATAACGATATATCTAATGTCATGGTGTTCGTTTTCCTTGAGTTATTTCATTACCCTAAACCTGCTTTTATTTTGGAATTTTTGTAACCCTGTGTGTGTATGAGTTTGACTTCCTGTCATATTGATTGCTTGCCCCGCCTTCATGTGCTTCACCTGTGTCTCGTTCCTCTGTGTGTGCATATAAACCCTGTGTTCTCCGCTGTCCTTTGTTGGTCCATTGTCAGGGTCACGTCCTGTACGTTTCCATTTTGGATTTTTGTGTTTAATTTTACTTCTGGTCTTTGTTAAAGTTTACATTAAAGAATGTTTTTCAAGTTTCAAGTGCAGTCCTGCATTTTTGGGTCCTCCCTCTGTTTAAAATGTGACATCTAAACAACTTGATAATGAAAATTTGATAATCATTTTTTTTTTTTTTTTATATATAATCATAAGTACATATAGAGATGTGGGTGGGGATAAGGACTGAGTGATATGGGAAAAAAATGCATTGCGATTTGCTTTCCTCATATTGAGTTAGTCTTTTAAAAAACTAAATTAAAATAGCTCATAGTATTGATTTCCACAAACTTAAAACAAAAGACTTTTAATCTGTGCCAT
This sequence comes from Periophthalmodon schlosseri, assembly GCA_000787095.1. Taxonomy (NCBI): domain Eukaryota; kingdom Metazoa; phylum Chordata; class Actinopteri; order Gobiiformes; family Gobiidae; genus Periophthalmodon; species Periophthalmodon schlosseri. The sequence goes on from KN478853.1 coordinate 11,874, forward strand.
TTAACACAAAAAGTAATCAAATTTCTGAACTCTGCTCCAAATCACACGCTTTTACTGATAGACAATTGGCTGGTTTGTTCTCTGCATTTGACCCATCCTTCAATACCCCTGGGGCAAACTGTCAGGAGCACTGGACACCGCAGTACTGCACCCGGGGACCAATCTCAGCACTACCTTGGCTGGAGGATTTTACCTATGGTGCACGTTTTGGGTTGATGGGGTGGATGGAGTGCCCGGAGGAAACCCACACAGATATGGGGAGAAGCATGTTAAGTTCACACAGAAAGGCCTGGGATCAAACTCAGAACCTTCTTGTTGTAAGGCAAAAGTGCCAGCCTCTCAGCCATCGTGCTGAGATATTAACTGTAGACCAGATCAACAAATGTGCAATCTTATCAAACAGTCAAACAGCAAATTCCACCATAGTACTGAGCTGTTCTCCAGCTCTATTTAGTCTTAGTCACTCGTATACTTTTCATTAGGTAACACATGCAAAGGAAACTGTAGTAGTAGTTTTTTTTTTTTTACATCTATCTCTAAGAAGCACACTGTCTAGTATGATGAGCCATAAAATGAAATAAATGCACCAAAAATGTGCAAAACTTGCCTCTGTTGCATCATTGCTAGCACTTACCACAGGGGGCGTTGTTGAGCATGGAGTAGCTGGAGTCATGTTGTATGTCCTGAACGTGAGAAAGCAGCAGATGACAGAAGCACACCATCACTGGGTTGTTGTGGTGGTGATCAGCAAAAATCATCCCAATCCAAGTACAAAAACCTACAAAAACACAGAGAAGAGCAATAAAAAGCAACAGAGCCTATAATCTGACAGAGGCAGCAAAATTACACATTTTTAAAATGCCGTTTTTGGGTATAATTAATTTCTAATTAATTACGTTTTTTTTTTTTTTTTTAATAAACACAAGTTAGTATAGGGACGTCGGCGGGTATAGGACGTAGGTGAAATCAGATTTTTTTTGAAGCACTTAAGCTTCCAAGCAATGACAATACAGGATTCCTCACACACGCATAAATCAATCAAAACATAATTTTGAGTAAGCAAATGACGAGGGAATATTGTTAAAACAAGTCTAAATGCTCTTAAAAGTTGATTTGGTATAATGTCTCCTTTAAGAAAATTCATTGTCCTGATAACAAAGTGATTGGATTAAACTCTTGCCTCTCATCTGTGAGTATCTGAAAGTCACACCTATAGTAGTGACATTATAATGATTTTAACTGTACTGTATTTCCAAGTGAAACGGGTTTGAGCTCTAGTATTTTCATTGCATTATTCCTTGTGTAACTGACCCCTGTCTAACGTCTCATATCCTTTCTGCATGATGGTTCGGTCGATGCGAGACACCAGCCACGTCCCCAACATGAAGCTGATCATCATCCGGAGGAAACAGCTAGTTATTCCCATCACAACATTGTAGAAGAAGAAGAAGTAGTTGAAGCAGTTAAATGCATTCCTGTAACAATGACATTGTATGGATCAGAATCAAGTACAGATATTCTATATACCGGTATACATTTCTATGGGAAATGAACCAAGTTACTCAGACATCTGTATTTATAGTATTTTTTTCAGGAACAACTTCAGCACTATTCACTTATTTCAGAGTTTATATTGGCCCAAGAATATGTCAAATGTCAAATTTACATAAGCAATGTTTGCAAAGGTATATATCATTGTTTTCACAGTTATTAGACCAGTATTTTTCAACCTTTTTTGAGTCAGCACACTTTTTGGTTAAAAGATTCCAGGGCTAAAATAACTAAAATATGACCAAATTACACAAATTAGAACAAAACTGTTGGACCCTAAACAGTTTTGTTAATGTGATGGAAATTTAAGTGTATCCATGTTGTTAATTAATTTTGTAATTTCTTTATTATTGAGATAATTAACTCTATTTTGTTTTGATTTAATATGTACTGAAGTCCATGATCTGTGCTTATTTTGGTCATTTTTATGGTTAACATGATTATTTGGTGATTATTTGCTTACTAAATTATTTGATCTAGCTATTCTTTATTCTTTCAATTAATTATTGCTAATGTTAATCATACATTTTGCCTTAGTAATGTTTATTTTGCATTATTTTGTAGTCCATGGCTCATTATTTAAGACCCGAGTGCACCACGGGTAACATGAAGTGGAGCCAAACAGTTTTCTGACCCTCTGTCGCCCTTGTCTGTAAATTCCCCTTTTAGTTTGTCTTTATATGGCATCATTAATATGAGTAGACAGTAAAGAGGTTTTAACTGCACTTGGATTGCTCTCCTTGGATTCATTTCATTTCATTTTGGGGGAATTATAAAAGGTGAAACTAAGGTCAAAGTGTCAAGCTGACTTTACAAATATTTGGACCTTAATTTCTGGTTCTTTCTATTTGGCAGTTGTGATGTTTTACTTCCTTCCCTGGTTCAGACGTTGCTCAGACGTTAAATTCATGCGTGAATTCACTTAAAGGGCCAATATTACGCTATGTTCAGATCTATGTTATAATGTTGTTTCCTCATCACAAACAGACCTGGAGTTGTGTTTTGTTTGATTCACACATGTTTAACACACAAACCCTGCATATTTATTTAGGCTTAAGTTCTGCTCTCATACATCACTAGAATCATTTCGATGATTTCAGCCCTGGAATTGCTAATCTCTAAACAAAATGTAAAATGTAGCTGTTAACCTGAAAACTACTGCTTCATGACATCACAAGGTGGAACAGAGCATTTTGAGCTTTGGAGATGTAGACAGACTAATAATGCAGGATTACTCAAACATGTGTGAATGAAACAACCTGAAACACCTCATAATACCCTAAGGCACACAAGTGTTCCCCACTACACCGGTTGGAAATGAATGGATTAGACCAGTTTTTATACCCATTCGGGTCATAACCAGCAACATTGTAACTGAGATGCGCAATGGAGGTGAAGTGTCTTACCTAAAGAGCGACAGGCTTGCACTGGATGGATTTCAAAGTCAAAAAACTTAGAATATGACAACTCCAATTAACCTTTTAAATCCGGTTAACTGTATTTTTTAATTTAAAGCAATCCAGAGTAACAGACCTCCATCCAGGGAAGTCTGGGAGTCACCCTAATCCCAGACAGGGTGAGGGAAGTCTGGGATAAGGGGTAACAGACCTTATTTACTTTTATATAAGTTAACTCAACAAACCTGTTATTGAGGGCAAGAGGCTTCTGGTCATCAGTCGGTGATATTTTGTCTTGAAGGAAGAAATACTTAACCAGAAGAACTTGGAGCTTGAGGAGGGCAAACAATAAGCCAAATGTTACCCTGGAGAGCATTAAAAATATCAATATATCAATATGAATGAGTGCATCAAAGCATAGTCAAAAAGAATAAGAGTCTTACAATAGGGTTCCCACTGTTTTGAATAGCTCCAGCCCTAAACCATGTTTTATTGGTAGGACAAGTCCAAAAGAGATCAGAAGGGCAGCCAAAAAGTGAATGATGTGGATAATCACAAAACCTAATGTAAAAAAAAAAAGAAACAGATGGAAATAAAGTATGTGCAAATAAACAGAGCGCACACAATAAACCAGACAGGCTTACCCCAAAGACTGAATGCTATTTGCCAACCAGAGTATTTTGCAATAGAGGCCTGCAAACAAAAACATTTCTAAACACCTAATATCAAATAAGGTAAGGTATACTTTACTCATCCTCTGCATTTGACCCATCCTTCAACCAGTGCGGCTGGGGCAACCTGTCAGGAGCAGTGATCTACTCATAGACTGTATACAGAAGATTTATATATACAGTCTATGGATCTACTGCCATACAGCGCTCGGGGAGCCGTCTCCATGATCTGGAGCTAGGCTTGGTCAGGGCTAATTTCACTAGAAGACCTTTAACTATGCTGCATGTTTTGGGTTGATTAAGTGCCTGGAGGAAAACCCTGACCCGGGGACTGAACCCAGAACCTTCTTGCTGTGTGACGCGTGAGTGCTTATGCAAATATGCAATTATGGCTATTACACTACTAAAATACAAAAACAAATTTTGAGAATTGAGCTAAGATTTGAGCTAATTTGTCTCATAAATGACACATCATATTCACAACAGTAGCATCTGTCAAACAAACAATAAAACTTTCTTCTTTAAGTGAATCACAAATTGAATAAACTGAAATAAAATTCAGTCTAAAACACACCACACTGACAGCAGAACTTGGGTTTTGTAACTTCTTGGGCAGAAAATCCTTGTGCCCTTTCCACAGTCTCTTTATCTGTTTTCTGCAGAGAAATAAAACCTTTGTCAAAAACAAATCACACTGGCTAATGACTTCTGTATTAACTCTCACCTGTAACAGACCAAAACATGGCAGACATAGGCCACTATGTTGAGACTCGCTGATACAAGTGTAACATGGTGACACTCTGTGAAGACATGACATGCAAATTAAACTTTTTAATGAAAGCAATCACATATGACAAAACCAATGCCTTACTCCAAATGATATCCAGCCACTCTGGTGTTTCCATAGAAGTACTTCCTCCATTTCCAGTAACCTTAAACAATTTCTCCAACCATTTAAATGCAGCAGAGCACCATGCAAGGTCTTTTAGAATGAACTGTGTAAACATAATCACAGTTATAGTTGAACACATAGACTGTATATGGTTGGTTATGATTGTACTACTGTTTGTTGTTAAAGTACAACCTTATTTTATATACAGTGTTGTCACAAAAATAAAATATTAAACACAATCACGATTCTGAGGAAAAGGCTTGATACTATATACCAACAATGATAATAAAATAATACTTTTTTTTGACAATAGAACATAATTTTCAACACAAAATGTGGTCCTGCTAGTGCTGATATGAGATTAAGACCATCGTAAAATTATTCAGGAAAGGCTAGATTTTGCCCTGTTTGTTCAAAATGTGTCCGGTATTGATACTTATTCAAGCTAGTATCTAGTTTTTTAATATTTTTAGTATTGCTTTGTATCTGGGTACCGTATAAAGGGTTAGAAGAGAGATAATGGCAGTCCCAATGAGCCGGTTGGGAAACTTGAAGTGAGGGTCCCACTCATAGACACGTCTCTGGAACCAGTTCAATGAGTTACTGCACAAAAAACAAGGGACATTTGTTTACAGGGACATTAGGATTACAGTAAATATAAGTTCAACATATTGCAACGAAAATGTGTTCTACCTGTTCGCAGATGTCTTCCTCAGCAGTCTCTTTACATGTTCAGTCTGATGAGTGTGCTCCTTGCAGTCCTAGCAAAGAATGGCACGATTACACAGTTAAATAAATACTTTGAATGACGTTTTCATAAGAAGGAAAAGTGATTCACCTCCTGCTCGGTCTTACACTGTTTGCACACAGCTTTTACCAGCAAGTAAACAAAACGTCCCAAGAGGAAGATAAGAGAGAGAATCCAGGGCCACTGGTAAATCGGCTTCTTGTAGTTCCACCATTCCTGCCAAAACAAGTAATAACTATAATAATAATAATAATAATAATAAATCATGTGTTGAGAAAAACATTTAATCAAATAAATTCCACAACAGGTAAAAGAGAATTGTATTCCACCTCAACATCGGGGCAAATAAACCAATCCCAGCCAACCACGGTAATCCTGAAACAAACACACACACATTATTCAGTACTTGTTAGGCCTGTCACGATAACAAATTTTGAAGTTCGATTTATTGCTGAAGTAAATATAGACAATAAATGATAACAATGAAACTGATTTACCGGTATGTTACTGACACAAAAACCCAAGAGCAGATTTGAACCACAAAAGCTATTCTAAATCTACAATACTGTTAAAAAATCATGAGCTGCAATAAATAAACAGCAGAACAACACTTTAGTACTTAGTTTGTATCTGTAATAAGTTATTAATTCAACCTTTTACAGCTTAAATCTTATATAGCCAAAAAATAACCCCAAAGTAAATATTGACCTCCCCAAAAAAATATTGTCCCAGCTTTCATATACTGAACAATAAGTCGATATAGTAATTATCGTTCCTAGTACTTGTGTCATTTCCATAGATGTTATACAGTATCAGGGCAGGAAGGGAAACCAAGGCACTGTACAAAAGAGAACAGCTCCTAAAATCAAGGAAATGCTGTTCTGTACAATCAGGACAAAACGCTGTATGCATCATTTCAATAAACATGGCTGACTCTGCACTTCAAACAGATGTGTTTACCAGAATATGGAGTAGCATATTCCCATCACGGCCCCAGTCGCCTTGTATGGTGTTGAGAGACAGGCAAAAAAGGGGAAATATGCCAGCCCCACTTCAAAGGCTCCAATCAGATAAGCTACAGCTGAGAAGAAAACAGGAAAACCATGATAATTCCAGAATAATATCAGGGATATCAGCCTGGTAACCTCGTCTCTCGTATGTGCCTGGCTCAAACATGCAATCAGATTCGTTCATTTCAGTGACACCTGTGAAATTAAGGAGCTCATAGCAAAATCACATTCCTCTCACCTCAAATTATCTGCTGTTTTTGAGTCTCCTCTGATTTCTTTCCCTTTATTTTTTTCCTCGTAAGAAGCCATATTTGTTTTGATACGGACAAACCATGCCGTGTCCCTGACTGGCTAATTCACCTGTCAATCACGCCCATCTGACCTCTGGGAGAGTCAGTGGTGACCAGACTCACATCTTCGTGAAGTATTGGAGAAATGTGTATTCTGGATCCCAGGCAATGTTACAATACCTTTGGCCCAACTTGGAAAAACTTTAGGAATGTGTTGTTCACTGAAGAGCTCCAATACGCTGTAGGAAACAGCCCCAAAAGCAAATCCATATGACCAGCGATTACTGAAGCCCATAGAATCCATGGGTCTGTTCACAAGGACAATCACAAGATCTATGTTTCAAATACAGTGCAATTTGTACAAAAACAATTATTATCATCATCAAACTAACTGTATTTTTCCTTTGTTGAAATACAAGCTCTTACATCACTATGCCAAAGCGTCCTTGTAGTAAAGGCAGCCTCTGGTCAATGGCATATTTCTTGGTTCGTCTTGTGAGGAATGACAGCACTCCCACAATGAGCAACTGGAAGAGAGCCAACCCCATTCAGATCAGTGCAATGGAAACGTGGTGTGCCAGATATCGTTGAGTTTAAGAAGAGCCATATTGTTAAAAGATGTGTATGATAATCAAAGTCCATCACTTACAGCTGGTATGAGGGAAAAGTGCAGGGAATTTTCAGTTGAGAGCGTGTTGTTACATCCTGCAACAACTGGCATCCTGGAAAAAAACAAAAAAACAAAAAAAAAACAGAGGGAAAAAAACCCAATTGTATGCATATGTCTTAGTTAACAGAAAACATAAATCTGAGAATAGTATGTTGTTGTACGTAATCTTCCGGTTTTATACTTTGGTGAAATTTTCTTTTACTTTGAAAATGTTTGGGGAATGTTAAAAGTAGTGTGGTAAACTGAGAGGGAGGGGCAACCAGGAGACTTCTGCTCTGTCTTAGTTTCGTTTCTGAGGCACGGTGGCATTCCCAGTCTGCTTCTCAGAGCCTTCAAACTTAACAGTCACTTAACATAATGTGCAATTTTGAGATGTAAGACGTGTGAATGTGGTGAATTTTGCGCATTGATTTAGTTTTGCAGGAAACAGTCCAAACGATCTTGCTGGATTTTAGATTGTCATCCAAAAAAGCTCCACCCTGAGCATAAACTTGAACAGTGCTTGTGCGTAAACATGTCTAATCCCTAAGTAATACCTGAAACTCTTACAGTTCAGTGATTTACAGTTTAAACAGGATGCTGTGTTTTAATACAGGGACAGTGTTACCAAGTTAAAGTAAATATCCAGACATAATAGGGCATGCCATGAGGAGAGGTTTTAATCCGATTTTAATACAACTATTTGACAGTTTACAGCGGGAGACGCACGTGATACATACAGTATTCTCCCATTTCTATATTATTATTATTATCATATTTATTTTCCCATGCAGCCCTGAGGTGAGTGTTTGACATCTTGTTCTAATTATCAAGAGAGATGGAAAGACTTGCCTCTGCTACACCAAATTTGTTTCTCTAACCAAACACGTGGTTCACAGGAGCAGTACTTACCCATCTTCTTGCATCCAGTCCATTTTAGTGGTTACTAGTCAGGCTACGTTGTATAGTTCAGTTTTAAACACATTAACAAAAGTAAATGTTTTGTACCAGCGACGACTTTGTATCAGCCCCTCCCTTTATATCAGGATGCAACTTTTTTATGCTTTTTTTTTTTTTTTTTTTTTTTTTTTTAAGTGTGA
>KN478856.1:6307-17830 GCA_000787095.1 Periophthalmodon schlosseri
AATATTTCTGAAGTAAATGCAGTTTGTTATCACAGCTTGGCTCCCTCCCTCTGCCTCTCGGAGCGACCAAGCACCTCCCCGCTGTGTTTCTCATGCTACACATACATAGAGCGGGGCATACATCACTGCAGTCACATGCTTCAAACGGACACGCAAAGTAGCAGAAGGTGGAGATGTGGAGTAGGTTGGCGTGCGGCCTGCCTGATACCACCATGGCTCTGCTTACATCGCTCTAATCTTATCTCTGATCTGGTACGCTGACAACAAAACGCACTCACACACAGCTATGGCCCACGCGCTCTGTATTTTGGCAGGTGCTCTCCAGGTTCCTTAATCTTCAACAGATAATCTTCTATTTAGGAACACAAAAGAGCATAAATGCTATAATGCGTTTTTGTATTAGCTCAATTAAAACAGCACTGGGTAAGACACAACGCAAGTCTTTATGGTGTTTTATGTTTTTTTATGTTATGGATCTTTTACGGTATTTGTTAAAACTCATATTCAAAAGTACTTCATTAATTGTTTTATCGATTAATTGGGTCATATGTTTATCTTAAAGGTGCACTATGATACCTTTCAGGTGGAGAGTACAGCACATGTCTGTCTGGAGATGTTCTTTCTTTGATCGGAATTTCAGTTATTCATTATCTTTATTTATACAGGGAGAGCCCATTGAGAGTACCAGACTCAAACAAAAACAAACAAAACAAATACCTGCATAGATCCATTTAAAAGATTAAAAACAGGAGCAGGTGTGAGTATCACCAGCTTTTGCATGTTCTTGAAATGTGTTCCATTTTTCTGAAACAAAATAACCAGCTTTTTTTTTTCCCATTTCTGTTCTACTGCGGCCAGTTTTTAGACGTAGACAATCATCAAAGTTCCTGTATCAAAGTTCAACAAACAAGTGAGATATTCAGACAGTCCATCAAGCAGTCCCTAATAAATACATTTTGTACAGTGTTGTTCTCTTCTGACAGATAGCGATGGCCAACATACTTTTTCACAGAGTGAACAGTGATGGATTTTTAACAAAGGGCTGAATGAAAGAGTGGATCTAAAAGTTTCAAAGTAGAGGCTGAAGTCTGCATGTAGATTATATCTCCAGAATCAAGTACAGAAAGAAAGTGTTGCTTGAACAGTTTCTTTTCTGTAATTCAATGGGAAGCAAAATTTGTTTCTATGGTAAAGTGATCATTTAGATTTAAAATTGTTACACACTTCCAAGATATGTATTTTAAGGGACAAGTTTTCAAGCCAACACCCAAGATATTTATCTTTCAATCAGATTTGTAGCACATCACTTCCTTTTTTTTTATTTTTATTTTTTTTAAATCATGTAAAATCATAAAATCATATACTTAGATTTATTTGCATTCAATGATAATTTAAGATTTTTAGGGAATTTTGAATTTCATTAAAATCTTGCTGCAGTTTTAAAATCGCCTGATAAGCAGAGGGATCACTTGCATACAAAACAGCATGATCTGGATATAAATGTATGAGGGTTTCTCTTGAATTACAACCATGAATAAAATATATAATGAATAAATATAGTAAAGCATGGTAGTCAGTGGAGAGGCAAACACCAATAAAAACACATGTAATTGTTTAATGCCATACTGTGAAACATTCCAGGCAACACAGGTACATCTCTATGGAGACAAGTTGAAAAGTTTCGTAATCCATAAAATTAATTTTATTTTACAATAACAAAACATTAAGAACAAGTTATCATTTACAATATTTAAGACTATGCACAAAGTCATTAGTGAGTTTGCTGATATTTTTTTCTATATGGTGTAAGGATTTGAACTAAATATACACTGGTTGGAACTTGTCCAGTTTAAGCCTTGTCTGAATGCTCAGCTATGACAACAGGCTGAGTGGAGGAGGTGAGAGGGGCAGCGTATGGGGGGCCAGCCTAACTTTAGCCTGTGTGAGAGGGAGAGGAGCCGGGTATGTCACATGTTTAGGGCTTAGGGCTGCAGACAGGTGCCGCAGGTGGACAGCACAGTGGAATGTCTGGTTCTAGCCTCGGCCTGTAAGTATCAGGGACCTGCTGTTGATGTCTGACGATGCAAAAACTGAACCGCGACGATAAAGGGAGCAGTGAGCTTTTGTTATTACTCTAATAAAATATGCAACATGTCAGGATTCCTAAAAGGCATGTCTGATAGATTAGGGCTGGGCCAAATGACAAAAAGTGGATGGCATCTTTATTCTCATATTGATCAATCACGATTTTTTATTTAATTTTGTCTTATTTAAAACAAATAAAAATGGCTTTCAATATTACCATCCTGAACATAAACAAGACAGACTTTTAAAGAGGGGGTATTTTACTTCTATGGGGTATTAACTGCTAAAACATAACATATTTAGATCACCATGTTACCTTACCGAAAACAACGTATTAACATGTTTAAATAGTAGTTAGTTAGTTTCATATTTGACGCTCTGAGTCCTCCCTCCCCTTGCTCCCCCATCAGAGCGCTATCACAACACTATCGCCATGCACTTTGCTAATGAAACTACTGCACATCTCATCAGGTTTGTGAAGCCGTAGTATGTTGTTTTGTATCACGTTTTTGTATATTTATGCAGAATTGTCGCGTGGGAGCATAGGTGACGTAGACTTGTGGGCAAAGCATTGGACAAATTTTACAGCTAGACGTAAGGAGGGTTCTAACAGGGCCTAGGAGAGATTGCTAGATTACTCAAAAATGCATGGATGACATAAAAAACCTCGTCAGGCATGTTTTTGATGTGAGAACAACGTTATAAGATGGTAGAAAGCTCCACAATGTCGATTTTGCATAATACTCCCTCTTTAATAATTGCCATTTAACAAAAACATTTCAAAATTCTTCTCCTAAGTCTAAATCCTGCTTAAACCACATGCTCTTAATGACAGAGGACTGTCTGTGGACTTCCAGATTAGAAGGACACAAGTTGATTGCTGATGATTAGAGATGACTGAATCTTGAGCTTTATTAAAATGTGATCAATTGCACAGCCCTATTAGAGATGTTGGATTGTAAATAGTCAACACTAAGATGGTCAGGTTTGGATTTTGTTTACAGGTCTGTATTTGACTCCTCCTCAGCCAAAGAAACCTTAAAATAAACATTGTAAAGGGAGGCCACGCTCTACCAAAGACTATGACCTCCAATTGTAGGTGATGATCCCAGCCATTTCACACTTAACTGCTGTCGTAGGGCTTGAATCCTGAACACACCTCACAGACAGTGCATCGCTTGTTTAGCACAACTACAATGCTGCCGGTGCATTCTTATTTGCACATAGACCATATCAAAACTGAGATTAAACTGGGACTAAACCCGTAACTAAACCTGGCCTCGACAAGAACTAAACCAAGACTAGAACAGGACCAAAACAGGTCTACATCTGGATGAACTTCTCTCAAGCCTGGAGCAAATCATGCTAAGTGTGAGCGCAGCATTTGAATGGATTGATTTGCAACTGTAAACCCTGCTCTAACTGACATGATGCTGTATATGGGCTGTATGACACTTGTGTAACGTTCGCTGTGCGCTGGAGTGAAAAGCCCACGAGCATTTGCACCTGAGGAGAAATGAGTGCAGATGCCTCCAGGATTAACACATGGTTTCAGAACATATGGTCCAAGTATGTGGGCTATGCAGCTGTACACATGTGGAGGATCACACCTGGGAGACGCTCAGGTGAGGTTAGACGGGCCTGTCACTCACACTGAGGCTCCCCGCCATGTTGAATTTATGAGGATGATGTTTGGGAGATGAGCTGATCTATATAAACATGCAGCCACATATCCCAGCCGACTCGTCCTGTAAGACACACGCTCACATAGATTATCTAGACTGTTTATACAGAAGGACTGGGACCCTGATCTGATAGAGCTTATCTGATCTGCAGCACTGCTCATTAAATCAAGTGGAACAAGCTTGCACGCACCTGTGTGCCTCACAGCCTGGTGTCTTTGAAATACTCATAGATTTTATATTTCTGCAACTTGTAATAACTTCTGAACATGAGCAAAACTGATTTTTTTTTTTTTTTTTTGTTCAAGCTAGTAAAATAGGACGACTGACAAGTATTGGTTTCATTTTGGTCTATGACCTTACAAAACTATTATACAATATAATGTTTTATTTCTGGGTTTGTTTCATGGTTTAGCGTTTTCTTTTGAAACCTTCAAAAGAAAATAAACAATAAAAACAATAGTGGGTTTGACAAAAGAAGATCTGTAACCGCCTTGTAATGACTACACCCTCGTATTGTACACGTATATACCAAACTAAATATGATGTTTGGATTTGTATTGCAAAGAAATGCTTTGATAATTTGGTGTACATGCTGCAGCTTAAATGTACTTTAGTATTTCTCATAGGACATACTGTAAAGTGTTCATGATAGCATTAACATATAGTTATCATGTAAATAGAATTAAAATAACTAAAAAAGCCTAAGAGAGTGAGTTCCTTGTTAAACTAAATGTCAACACGCTGTTGGTTTGCACTGATCCCACGCTGCTGTGATGAAATCTGACTTAAGTTGGTGATAAGGCTGTGAGAGTTCCAGATATGCACGCAATGCTTTCACACATCGACTCTACATGTGGTGGAATTCTTTTGCCCTTTTGAGACAAAATCTTTCTCATGAAAAATGTCAGATACGTCTCAGTGTTTTCTTGTTTGTTTTATCTTAGCTTGGATGCACATTGGGGCTTTTGGCAATAGTTAGGAACAGAGAAGGATTTAAATAAATGATAGATTTTTGACCAGCTGGATTCATCAGAAATGTGTAGCTTTATAAACATTTTACTTATAGATTGTAACATATTAAAGCTTCTGCTTTTGTCAACAGCAACACGCCTCTTGATGTAGCAACCCTTGAACATAGCAACACCAAAAACAACACTGTTGTTTGGCTCTGACGTACAACACAGTTTTTCCTCTGCAGGTTTCATCTGGTTAATGCTGTTCATCATCATCGTCATCATCATCATCATCATCATCATCATCATCACCACTATTAAATATTGTTACAAACTTCTTCTAACTTCTTTCTTTTCTTTACTCCTGCAACAGGAATACTCAGTGAAGAGCTGTTCATATAAATCTTCCTTTTGCAAAGTTAACAAATTTGCTACTTTATAAAAAATCCTGTTTTTAACGTTTTATTTTGCTAGGGTGCACACAGTGATCATTTTACATGACTACATTGTGTGTAATTGTTTGGACAGATTAGTGACGGCTAATTGCACATAATAACAGCAGGAAAATGCAAAGTCATGTCCTCCTGGCTGCGCTCACCACACCTCCTGCCTCACCCCCTGCCTCACCAAAGCCTCACCAAAGCCTCACCAAAGCCTCACCAAAGCCTCACCAAAGCCTCCTATGGCCTCCTATGGCCTGGCCATAACGCCAAGAGCGTCCTGGAGCGTGCCAGCACCACAAAGGCCGAGCAAATGCCCGCATAGGCTGGCACGTTATTGTGGCATTCTGATAAGAGCAGAGCACAAACAGAGCAGAGCAGATAGAGGCTCTGAAGGAGCAGAGGTGACAGGAGCTGGAGATACAACTGTTGGATCTCTCATGTTTGTTTCTTCACTGTAACATCTGAGGCTTTGTCAATACTATCTTTTATTCCAGGATTTTAAGGTATTTTCCTCTGATCTTAACCTCAGCTTTGATCACAGGATCAGTTTGTGCACTTTGTGCAAAACATGACTTGAACTCATAGGACAAATATGATATTAGCCTTGGCACACACTAAATGTTTTACAAATAAATAAATAAATACATTGAAAATCTATTATTTAATTAAAATGAGTTTATGTTATTAAAGCTTACAGCTTTATATATTTAAAATACTATATCTCTCTCTCTCTCTTACAGCGGAGGGGCCAGGGGAGTTTTGGCTCCTCTGACCTTAACACCCACATTAGTTGAATTTGGGAAAATCCAATTGAGAGACACAACAGGTCTTATCTGTTCCATGGTGTAATGTGTGTGTGGTCTTTTTAGCACATCAAGATGTGCTATAGATTTAGATACAGTCCTCATTCAAACTGAGACACAAAGTCAATGTTTTAAATGTTGAACACATAAACTAACCAAAAGAAGAAAAATATTTGATTCTCTCATAAGATAACTTCATACGGACAAATCAGATATGATCAGTTATGTCTGGTTAGCAGAGCTGGAACAACCAGTGGCTTTGAAGAGACTTACCAGACAAGCTCTCACAGTGTAGGGGCCACAATGTACACAGGCCAGTGTAATACAGTATATGTTATTCAAAGGGTTTTCAGTCAACACTGTAGGTTATAAACACCACAGTACTGAACACTTCACATACATCACCATGCGCATCTTATGTAATGTGCGGAACTGGTTATAACATAATTTCAAGTAAAAATGTTGCATAAAAATATTGGATACAAGCATATGCAGTCTTACACATTTATGATAGCAGTATTGGGTCGTGGTATAATTAACAGGAATACAATTTTTAGTGTGTGTATTTTTTTTTTAATAAAGTTCAAATGTAACTCATCCATACTCACCATCTTCAAAAAACTCACCTGTTGTTTATGCTTCTTTCATTTGTGTTTTGTCTTTAACAGTGTGAAGCGTCTTTGGGCGTCACAAAAAGTGCTATACAAGTGTTATATTATTATTATTATTATTGACACAAGGCTGCTGGTTATTTAAAACAGAGCACAGTCCAACCCTTAATATTTGTCATCTGTGTAGAAATGTCATTGTTTGTATAACACTAGAAGGTAACCACAGTCTGCTGAGTCACTCTCCATTGGGCTCAAGTTATTTTGATTGACATCGCACTGTGTAGCCGTCAACAAGTTCCACTGGCTGGATTTCATAAACACAATTAATACAATGGCTGTGGGGTTGACATTTACAGATTGTTCCAGAGCTTGGGACTTAAGAAGTGTTTGTGTGGACATGCCCTAAAGCGCTCACCAGTGGAATTCAGTAAGGTGACAATATATCCTTAGAACGCCACGCCTTGCACACAAACATAATATGATGGCTATAAATAACCTCGCCATTGTTTGAAATGGCCACGGTTCCAGAGATCTCTGCCAACGCCGTCATATAAAAATTCAAGTGTCGTTCTCTCTGCGTAATAGCGTAATGTAGCGTCTTTTGACATCACAGGAACCTGCCTTTTCACATTCCGGAGAAGACCTGCTAAACATAGGTGCTGACGCAAAAAGTTTCAAAGACTTATTTAGTTTATTACGTTTGATGGAAAAAGTTGACCTACGTAACATCTGAAGTGTATGCAGAGCGACTTTGATGTAACTGGTTTTAAACAAATCGGCCATTTTGTCCAAGTCATAGATTGGCTCTGCTTAACCACATCTGTCGCATTGATGCTGTTTCCCCATTGTGCAGTGGGGTTTAACTGTCTAAAGTACATCAAACGCTCACTTTCATCTGATACAGCGCTAAACAAAGCTATGATGTATTATTAGATGTAATGGTAGTTGGCAAAAGGTGAAGCATAATAGGCAGCGCACAATAGGATCTGGGATTTTTACATACACTGTGGTCTCTTCTAATGTTTGGGCGAAAGTGGCTCAGGGATTAGAGCACTTATCCACCAATAAAAGAAATAAAGGTTCAAACCCTGCTGGCATAAGTATGTAGTGTTGTTGTGCCTTTGGGCAACACACTTCACCCGAGCTGATGGCACAGATTGGAAGAATTGCTTTTGTCAGTCTGTATTTAATTTTAAATATGGAGCAGTCAAAGAAACACATAATCAAACGATGCTGTATTATTGTGATAAGTAACTTGGCACAGTCTGACTCTGTTTCAACAGTGATTCAGTGATTCAGGCAGTGCACGCGGCTCTGGCAACTCAAAAACGTTAAAAGGGAGAATATATGTAAGTTTCTAGGTGCAAAACTCTCTATGGTGATGTTATTGTTTTGGCTGGAATGTTCCACAGTGGCATGAATCTCCATAGAGACAAGCGTAACTCCACCAAACCAAGCGTGTTTGGTCTAGAAAAACAGATGTAACTGAATAAATCGGAGATAGAGAAGTTAATACATCCAAGGCAAAGCAAAAACCAAGCTACTATTAGAGTCACAGCTGCCCTGGGACAGACTGACGGAAGCGAGGCTGCCAATCGGCCCCTCCGACCACCACCAATCATTCCCACACACACCACTTTCATACTAGGCAATGTGGGTGTCTTGCCTAAGGACACAATGACAGAACTTGGTCTGAGCGGGATTCGATCCCCCGACCTTCGGGTTGGATCACTGCTCTAATCCCAGAGCCACTGTCGCACATAGTGCACCTAAGCAATTATTATGCAGTTAATAACAAATAAATAAAGTAATTCATTTAATATTTTAATCTATTCATCCTCTTCCTGTATCTGTTTTGGTCATGGTCACATTTTTATATAGCGCTTTTCCACTTTCAAGGCACTCAAAGCACTTTACATCAAGGAACCACTCACTCATTCACACACACAATCATACACCAGTGTACGCACACACTGGGGGTGAGGGAGGTTAAGTGTCTTGCCCAAGGACACAACAATAGTATTTATTTGTGGGAGCTGGAATTGCGGATCCGACCGCTCTACCAATGATGTTTATGTCGAGAATGGGATTCGAACCACCAACCTTTGACAAACACCAACTGAGCTACTCGCGCCCATTTTAACCTTGATTTAATAGTATTGCAGTAGTGATATCACTATAAGCACACACTTCCAACCCTTGCAAACGAGATCTTAGTAAGAAGTGCAAAAATGTCCCAAACCAACATATGATTCAAGCGGTTTATTTGCAGCGCCCCCTATATTAAGGGTTGGACTGTGCTCTGTTTTAAATAACCAGCAGAGAAAAGTGGTCCTCTCAGAACTGTTTTATGTGCTCTGAGGTACAACACTAAAACTGCCAAACATATTCATTCATGGTATTAGGTCCAACCCTGTTCCAAGCTCAATGACACTTAAACAAGCTATTACCACTTGGCTGTCATTAAATTTTGGATTAATAAACATAAAGAAACACGAGCCGGCCAATAAACCAGAGAGCACACAGCTGCAGACAGCCACAGTGTAAAGTAGCACAGGTGCTACACAGGGAGCACTACACAGGGAGCACTACACAGGGAGAACTACACAGGGAGAACTACACAGGGAGCACTACACAGGGAGAACTACACAGGGAGCACAGAAGGAGTGGAGGAGATGGGGGCTTTAGTGTAACACCATAATTATGGGTTTGCTCTTATTTTTAGAGCTGCCGTCAGCGACTTAGCATGTCCACTAAAAACAAAACAGAAACTTTGCAGTATGTGAGCCACAGACAAACATCCATGTCAGAAGTGAATCATCAGACTAAAGTTAAAACGTTCTGGGACAGTTCTGCATTTGCCTGTGTTTTCATGAATCTTGGTTAATCTGTCTGTGATTGACCGATGTCTGTTTCCCTGTTGTATTTTCGAACATTCTGACTAAATCCAAGTCCAAAACACAAGCCTCTCCATGGCCTAGCACCAAAGTACATCTCCCACATGTCAGTGTGTGTACAAACTATCTCGCACTCTGAGGACCTCAGGGACCGGCCTCCTGCTGGTGCCCAGAGTTTGGACTAAACATGGGGAATCAGAGTTTCAGTTTTCTGCAGCTAAAACCTGGAACAGTCTTCCTGAAGATGTGAGACAGGCCTCTACTTTCGCAATGTTTAAATCCAGGCTCAAAACGGTTCTGTTTAGCTGTGCATATGACTGAAAGGGTTTTATTCTGTACTCTTCTCTTTTAATGATAATTTTATGATGATTATTTATGTTTTGATTTGTTGTATTTCTCTTTTAAGATAATTTTATGATGATTATTTATGTTTTGATTTGTTGTATTGTGATTTTAACGTTTTTCTTATTCTGTAAAGCACTTTGGATTACTTTGTGTACGAATTGTGCTATACAAAAAAACTTGCCTTGCCAAAACAGGGACTAAATAAATCAAGTTTTGTGTCTATGAAGGGAACCCCCGGTGCCATGATATCTGTCAAAAGAACATTTGAGAAGAAGCGTTAGCATTAGCATTAGCACTCCTTCATACACACACAGCTCAGCACACACGCGATGGCACACACTCAGCTGTGACTCATGGTGATTACCTGACACTACGGAGCCTTGTGAAACACTAGGACTACCCTCGCAGTCTCTGTCACTCACGGTTTCCTCATATTTCATGCTAATCCTTGTGCAGACAAACACAGGCACGCAGTTAATGGCACAAGTAGGTTTGGGCATGTTTTGTAAATGTTCTGACACATGATCAGTCAAACGCGCTGTACATAAACCATCAACGTACACACTTTAGAATAACTTACACACGATAAGATACTGGAGGCGCAGCCCAAGCATCGGGTCAATGTCTTCACTATCTGACCTGTCATAAAGAGCCACCAAATCCTTCAGGTTATGTAAAATGCTAAACTAAACATGTCGTAAAGAAGAGAGGCGTCTGCTATTGTTAGTTTGATCCTTCACCTGCTTCGAAAACAAGAGATTTGACGTGTGCAGGTAGATGTAAGGAATGTGTTTTTCGTCAAGGAAAATTGGCCGTTTTGGTGTGGCACGGTCTTGAATAGCTTACAATATAAACTGAGTAATGTAAACAAGAGACACACTGCCAAGTTAGTGTAGGAGTGAGGGATGATGGGAGCTTAAACGCATCAGGTTGAGTTCATAAAATAAAATGTCATTGCTTTAAAAGGATTCATAAAAATTAAAAGCTTGCAACAAGTTCACTAAAGAAATCAAATTAATTTACATTGTGTAAACTTTGACACTGCAAAGATACCGTGCTATTGTTCCCAGACCCCAAGATGAAGACACTGATGATGACAGAAGCTGCTCTGTAGCTGTAGTGGTCCCCCTCTCTCACATGGACCACCTGGGTGATCTGTTTATGGAAGCCATTTCAGCTTTAGCCCTGAGCACATTCAAGCTCTTTATTCACTAGTGTTTAAGGGAAGACGATTTATAAAGTGAACTGCATAAACAGTATGCAGATTAGAAACAGAGGGAGAGCGAGGGGGACATAAGGATGATATTTACATTTGTTATTAAAGGTTTTATTCAACATGTTTTTGGATTAATATCAGTCGTTTGCTGGATCACATAAAGGTAATGTCTCCTAATCTCTGCAAATCTTATAAAACGAATCCCTGCTCCTGGAGGAATATCGTGTAAACTAAGGAGAGGCGGAGCTGCATTATCACTGTGTTTCGTGACAGGCCGAAGTGTTTCCACAGGTTCATTTGTAGGGAGCAGCTCCCTCTTTAGCACGCACTGCAGAGCACTTTGTTTTGCTGCTGCTGTGAAAAGTGTTTGCAGCTAAACCCAAACACCGTCTATAGTAACAGTGATAATATCCACCTGAGCACGCGGGCCCACCTGCAGGGCTGTGTGACAGCCGCAGAGATGTTTTACCTCGTCTGCACGAATG
>KN478858.1:7420-20267 GCA_000787095.1 Periophthalmodon schlosseri
AAGAGCGAGAGAGAGAGAGGGGGCTGCGGAGAGGGGAGCGGCGTTTGCATGCAGCCGCGCGTTAGCATGTTAGCGAGGGGGAGGCACCGTGAGGCCTGCGCGGAGGACATCTTTGAGTCACTATGGGCTCGCTTCTCCTCAGATCACAGCAAAGTGCAAATCTCCAGAACGATGCAACGATGATATGAAAATAAATGCGGGGAGTAAGGATAAAACCACGAGAAGCTGCGCATAAACTGAAAAAAAAACCTGTTTCCGGATTACTCACGCATTATGCAAAGTTAACACATGGCAGTTAGCGTCGGAGCTCACGTGATCGTGGTATTAAATATGTTAAATAGTTTGATAATGTACAAGAACATGCGATGAAGGTTCAGTAGGTTCAGTATTTTATAGTTTGCATTTTTTGTTTAAACTGTAAAAACATTTTAAAAAGGCAAATAGTTAGCTTTGTCGCTAATTGCTAATTTAAAGCTATTCATCAGTTCTAATATTGCTCTTGTTGTTGGATTGATTAAACTCAGTGCGTTTAAAGTCGACACAAACCACAGGCCTGATTGTAATTGTTTTCATTCAGGGTCAATGCGCCTCTTAAGATTTGCTGCACAAGTCTCTGTTTTGTCTGTGAAATTATGTCCTTATGTTTTGAAGCTAAAGTTACAAGATGTTTTAAAGTCGTTAGCGGCTCCGGCTCCTCTCTTCTGTGGTGATATTTTGGCTTTCACTATAAAGAGCATGTCGTCTCTCTCTGGTTGACTGCGCGGACACACACACACACACACACACACACACACACACAGACACACACACAGTCATAGTGAAACTCCAAACTGCTGCAGAACTGTCACAACAGCCCCATTGTGAGCTCCAGCACGTTCTGAAACTCCAATATCAAATCAGAACAAACTAAAAAGGGCTGCACTTATAAGATCTGTTTTGAGTCAGAAGCAGTTGCACTTCCATAAAGAGCCTCCTGACACATGCCACAAGCAGATAAAGCTCGTAGTAATCCCGACTCGGTAACTTCTCACTCTCATTTTAAACTTTTATTTTGATGACAGTGACAGTGATATTGTGAGTAGCCGATGATTCTATCTTGAATGTGAGTCAAACCCGTGGCCTTTAAGTTTCAGGTCACGTAAACTTATGCTGTTACATTAATACGCAGATAGAGTTATGTCACTCTCACAAACTTTGGTTATTTTTTTAAAGATGATATTTTTTTGTTTTTAAAAATAACCTAAGTTTGTGAATGTAGAAAGAAGTTGTAGGAGTTATACTTACTTAAACAAATAATGCAGATTAGAAATGTGTCTTTTCAGAATCAAAACAAAGCAAATAATTCACTGGAAAAAAAAGTATTTGTTTGAAATTCTACGGTCCCAGAATATCTTCAGTTTTGTTGGTCAAAATATCAAACTACAAAATCAGGCCACTTTAAAAATGATACATACATATTTACATACATATATATACACACACATATATATATATTGGCTGCCTCAGTTACTGTTATGACAATAAATACAATGAATATTATTTAACACACTTGTACTAAAGGTCACAAATGTTTGCAGACTGTTGCATAAAACTGTATCTGTAATAAAAAGTTGCTCCTTTATTTTGTCCCACTTCTAATAATGCTTCATACTGAAGTTTTTTGCTTATTGCAGAATCATCCAAGTGTGAACTTGTGTATAGCGTCTGTTGGAATCTTTGTCTTGGGCTGTGTGTGTCACCTCACAAGGCGTTAAATGTCAGATATTCAGATATTGGCTTGGTGGAAACTGCTCTGTTTTGTAGCCGTCTGTGTTTGTGCGAGAGTGTGTGCGTGTTGTGTGTGTGTAAATGTGTGTGTGTGTGTGTAAATGTGTGTGGGCAGAGAGGCTGTTTGATGTGAGTCAGATCCAAACCCAGCCTGCTTTCTATCACATGTGTGTGGGACGAATCCAGATGGCTGGGCAGGACCGCACAAATGTCACTCTGATAATGAGACAACAAGGCCTGTACAAGAGGCGCAGGTAACCGGGCCACGCTGGAGCCTTTTTTAAACACACACGAGGTACATCCCTGTGTAGAGGTGGAGAGCCAGGGCTGAATGAGTATTTAAAGGAACTGTGCAGAGTCTGCACTTTTAAAACAGTTTTACAATCATAACAGAACCTGGGCTGCCAGTCCCTTACTTAACCAGCAGATAGAGAGGATCATTTTCTCATTCTCACTACATGCACCGTATGTGAAAGGTCAGAACCTCCAGAAGTCACTCACTGAGCTGCAGAGGCTGCACTAGCACTGAGTCATGACTGGTGCTGGGGTTTAGGTGGTGATGTTTCCAACCGGAGAGAGTCTTTTTAGGTTTAAACCAACTGGATTTCAGCATTGAAACTGGCAACCCAAAAACTCACGTGAGGCTCATTCTGTTTTCTGATTGGATTATCGTCTTGAACCAAAACATCAAATTCTAACATAAATGATTTTGTAGTTAAGAATAAATCAGCGTCCCAGCTGTTACCAGTAAGAGTTATATTTGATTTGAACAAGTCTGTCTCATATCTGGGGGCACAGTTAGGTCATGCATTTTAAAAAATTAAACTCAAAATCTTCCTAAATCATGCTCAAACACAGACGCTGGGACAGTACTTTTCCTAACTCACTCCCCCTGTTGGTCAGCGTTTGTCATGGTCAGAGTGACAGGTGGATTCAAGTGTGGAATCTCCAGAAAAGAAGAAGTAAGAAGAAGTAAAAGGTGCACGTGCTCACAGTAAGATATTTTTGAATAAATGTAAGATAGATAAGTTTAATGCCACACTATGGAACATTCTAGGCTCCTCTCCATAGAGCGAACCGTGGCCCTGGAGAAGTTATAGTAGCAAACTAAGATAATTGTGATGTGAATGTTTTAGTTGTATAAATAACTGCAGATCTAATGCAAATCTCACTGTGTTATAATCACTGTAGCCTCATTATTACAAAACCGTCTTTAATGTAATAATGAGGCATCTTTATTCCAGTGTTGTTCATGGTAACTGTAGAAATTTTTAGTATTACCACAAGTCAAAAAGTCTTTATTAACTGCAGTTTGTGTTGGTTTCACCAGAAACTGATAATTTGAAGTCTGTAGTCCACTGCGTCTTCACTCTACTGCTGCAAAAAATATTTATACTTATACAACTCCCAGTCAAAGGTTTGAACACACCCTCCCATTCAATGTTTTTTTTTCTTTATTTTTATTACTTTCTACATTTTTATATACACACAGAAGACATCAAATATATGAAGTAAGATATATGGAATTATGTAGTAAAGAAAAAACGTTATGTAACTCTACTAAACATTTTTTAATATTTTATTTCCAAATCCTCAAAGCAGCCCCTTTGTTTTGTCGAGGTATTTACCTTTTTTCTTTACTACATAATTCCATATGTCTCTTTTCATACATTCGAAGTCTTCTGTGTGTATATAAGATGTAGAAAGTAGTAAAAATAAAGATTATTTAGTGAGTTTATTGCAATCCCACAATGCAACACCTACTGCGCACATTTACATTGACGCCATATCTGCTCTACATCTGTCTCGTTCTTCTAAAACTCTTCAAATGGACGACAGACTCTATTAAACGCGACGCACAGCTGACCTAAACGGCCGAGCGCCCCGTCTCCCAGACTTGCCACGGGTCACCGCAGGTCACCGGCCCGGTTGCCATGGGAGCAGGCGATGTGGAGGAAAAGGCACAAATTCTCCTGAGCGGACTCCGGTGACACCTACCAGTCGCTTGAGTTGCACGTCTCGGTGCGAACAGGGAGTGAGAACCTGTTGTTTATTTAACGGTCTTTCCGAGTCACCGGCGTGGCCCCGTCAGCCCCGCGTTTTGTTCCCGTCTCGCTCTCCGGGTCTTCGTCTCGTCTGCATCAAACCCATTTTCACACGTTTCCTCGCAGACGTCGCCTCGGCCCGGGTCTCGTACTCGCCGTCGTTCCTCTCGCATTCGTGTACTTCTGTGGAGTCAAGCGCAGCTGCAGGTTTCAGAATGTACGTTTGGGGTTTGGTGTTACCTCAAATACATCTCCACTTATACAAGACTATGTTTTTTAAATGCAGACGCCAAACAGGGAGAACATTACAACCGCGCAACGCGACTTAACATAAATCAGTCTCATGAGCTACGTCTGGTCTTCCGCTAATTCATTTTAATAGAATTTTGGTCTTAAAATGTTCATATTAACCAGCTCTACATGATCCTGATATTTTTATTTCGCTATTGTGTCTGTAAATCAAGATATAAAGATTAATAAGAGAAAAATCAGCTGCCTTCTTTACCAAGGTCGTTCCCGCTAGAGCTAGCAAAAGGTTTGATTGACAGCGTTGCTAAGCGGGCGGGAAGGGGCGTTACCTTCGGCAGCTTCACCCCAGATTGGCTCTTTGGTTGCTATGAAGGTTTAGTTTGTTTTCATACCTGACACTTTGGACTGCTCACTAGCGCCCCCATCTCAGAGCGGTCACGTGATGTCGCTGTGACGCGTCCGCTCCGCTGATTTAAACCTACCGAAGGTTTAGTTGTTTTCATACCTGACACTTTGGACTGCTCACTAGCACCCCCATCTCAGAGCGGTCACGTGATGTCGCTGTGACGCGTCCGCTCCGCTGATTTAAACCTACCGCTGGAGGCAAGAAGACAGCGCCACCTGCAGTCCGACTTCTTTAGGGTAGTATCCCAGGTGTGTGAGATTAAAAAGGCGAACACATTATGGACTGGGACAGAGGACAACAAACATCGTCGCTGGATTAAGGAGGAACAGGACTTTAAACCGGGACGAGGGGCCTTTTTACTCTCACACACCTGGGATACCGTCCTGAAGAAGTCGGACTGAAGATGGCGCCGTTGTGCTGCCTCCACCGGTAGGAAAACAACACCAAAACCTGTTTAAATCAGCTGACCGGACACAGCAACATCACGTGACCACTCTGAGGCGCTAGTGAGCAGTGCAAACTGTCAGGGATGAAAACAAATAAACCTTCATCTGAAAAACGAATCTATTAAAATAAAAATTAAAAAATACAGCAAATTTATATAATGGGTTGTCATAGACTTATCTTCTTCAGCAAACTTTTTTACTCTTACTTGAGTAATTATTTGGATACACGCATCACTCCAACTAAAGTATTTTAAATATGACATGTTTATCAATTTGTTTTATTGAACCAAAACATTGTAAGTCATTAGTTTACCTTTTGTTCTGCCCATTGAGAACTTCTGAGTAAGTTGATGGTGACGGAACACGGTTGTAACATGAATAAAACCTCATAAAAGTCTATTTTACCTAATATATCTGCTTTAAGTACCGGTACTCATACTTAAGTACATTTTTTACTCTTATACCCTCTATGTAACTCCTGAATTTTGATTTTGATAGATACTTACAGCTGCCAACTTTGAACAACCCACAACACTGGAGTTATAGACACGAGTCTAACCGTTAATATTTAGTTAGTTATAAAGTTATTCCTGACTGTTGAACTTTTTACTTGTTTAAGGTTAAGGTACAGGTTGTCCTCGGCATTTGACCCATCTCTCAACCCATCAGGAGCAGGGGGCGGGGAGCCAGATCCAGATCAATGATTCGAAGGTTGCCGGTTCCCACACATGAATTCTGTCAAGTCCTTGGGCAAAACACGTAACGCACCTCACTCCCACTGGTGTGTGAATGGATGAGTGGTTCGTTCAAGTGCTTTAAGTGTCTTGAAGGTGGGAAAGCGCTATATAAAAAACACATATTTATAGAGAGAGAGAGTAAAACGCAGCTCCAGTTTGATCTGTTAAGTAGCAAGGCATCATAGCTGGTGTATTTGTACATTCATCTCGCAATAAAAGAGCTTTAGGGGCTGTAGTTTTTGTAGTATGCATTTCACAAAACCTGTTTTCACACCTCTCCTCTCTCGCCCTCCCTCATTGTACGCGGCGCCTTTTTACACCATCCCTACACACTTCCATAGAGTCAAACGCAGGTGCGACTGAGATACTACGCCGTCTGTGTTTCGTGTACGACCTCGAGCCGGTCCCCCTTTGCGGCCGCCCATCGAGTCTCCTGAGGTCAGCGCACCTGCTCGGCTAACGCTCGGCTAACGCGCCCACGCCTCGCACTTCAAATCGGCTCCCAACGCGCCAACGACACCATTACGACCCACGGCTTATGGTATATACTTATGTGTGCGTACGGAGAGAGGCGAACGGAAGAGTGTCTTTAAAGCGAGCTGCAAATCCCATACAGAGCGATCTGTTATAGTGACAGGGAGACGAGTATTTTTAGCCAGAGACAAAGGACAAACAGAGAGACAACAGGGGACGGAGGGAGTGCGAGGGGAAACTAAAGCCACCTGGATGTTGCTGACTGGCCGCTCTTGCTGTTTAGTACACGGGCTATATAGAGAGCATCACGTACCGTATACTCACTTATAGCTTGCGTACTTGGCATTTAAGTACACACCGAGGGTAGCAGAAACTGATTCGGACAGATATATCAGTAATGGTGTATTTTTACCAGCAGTTTTACTCCACACCTGCCAACGTCGTCTATTGGATAAAACCAGACAAGACATAAGCTACTGTTATATATGTTAGACTTATGTATTTCCTGTTTACTGTGGACTCACTCATACTTACGTACTTGGCATTTAAGTACACACCGAGAGTAGCAGAAATGCATTTGGATAGATGTATAAGTAATAGCGTATTTTTAACATGTTTTACGTCGTCTATTGGAAAAAAAAACTAGCAAGACATAAGCTACTGCTGTATATGTTAAACTTATATATTTCCTGTTTACCGTGGACTCACTTATACTTATGTACTTGGCATTTAAGTGAGTAGCAGAAACAGATTTGGATAGACGTGTAAGTAATAGTGTATTTTTAACATGGTTTACGTCGTCTATTGGATAAAATCAGACAAGACAAAACATATGCTACTGCTATAGATGTTAAACTTATATATTTCCTGTTTACTGTGGACTCACTCATACTTACGTACTTGGCATTTAAGTACACACCGAGGGTAGCGTTTGGATAGACGTCTCAGCAATGGTGTATTTTTAACATGTTTTACTCCACATCTGTTAACGTCATCTACTGGATAAAACCAGACAAGACATAAGCTACGGCTATATATGTTTAACTTATATATTTCCTGTTTACCGTGTACTCACTTATATGTTACGTACTTGGCGTTTAAGTGCACACCGAGGGAAGCAGAAACACATTCAGATAGAAGGTTTATTTTTACCACGGTTTACATCGTCTGTTGGATAAGACCTAGCAAGACGTACGCTACTGCTACATATGTTAAACTTGTATATTTCTCGTTATGACGTTATTAGCCGTGTACAGTGGTCCTGTTTTACTTGATGGAAACGCAAACCGACCTCTTCAGCTTCATTCTTCATCGTATCGTTTGCAAGAAGAGCCCCATCTGCGCCGGGGCTTTTTGTTTTTTTTACCTCAGATGTCCTGACATAACCCTCCCCACTTATCTAATACGGCTGCATCTACACGAAGGAATGGAATCTTGCTCCTTCCAAACGTAACAACGTAATAAGAACTAGAGCTTAGTGAGCCTTAATAAAGCGTGAACAAAGACTTCATTAATTACTGTTACTTACTATTAATTAAGTACATTTTTACGCAGCGCTTTTCCACGTTCAAGGCGCTTTACGTCGAGGAACCGCTCACCCGTTCACACGCACGTTCGTGCACCAGTGCACGCAGACGCTGGGGGCGAGGCGGGGTAAGCGTCTTGCCCGAGGACACAACGACAGCGTTCATCTGTGGGAGCTGGAGTCGCGCCGCCAACCTGCGGGTCCGTGGGTCTGATCGCTCCACCGGTGATGTTTATGTCGAGAGCGGGATTCGAACCGGCAACCTTCGGATCAGTGGGCAAACGCTCTACCAGCTGAGCCACTGTGTAAAAGTGTTGTCATAAAGTGGTACCAAACATTTATATTTAAAGGTAGTAAATGTTATGTTCTAATGTTGTTCCCTCCTCAAAAACAGACCTGGAGTTGTGTTTTGTTTCATTCACACATGTTTGAGTAACACTTTATTATTAGTCTGTCTACATCTCCAAAGCTCAAAATGCTCTGTTCCACCTTGTGATGTCATGAAGCGGTAGTTTTCAACATTAACAGCTCCTTTTACCTTTGGTTCAGTAGAGATCAGCAATTCCAGGACTGAAATGATCCAAATGATTCTAGCGAAGGTGTGTGGAGTTTAAAAACACAGTGAAGCACTTCCTGTATCACCACACGATGACATCACAAGGTGGAACAGAGCGTTTTCCGTTTGAGAGAAGAACTCAGCCTAAATCTGCAGGGTTTGTGTGTTAAACATGTGTGAATGAAACAAAACACAACTCCAGGTCTGTTTGCG
Organism: Periophthalmodon schlosseri; assembly: GCA_000787095.1. NCBI lineage: Eukaryota > Metazoa > Chordata > Actinopteri > Gobiiformes > Gobiidae > Periophthalmodon > Periophthalmodon schlosseri. The sequence goes on from KN478858.1 coordinate 15,839, forward strand.
ACGAGGAAACATTAAAACATAGACCAGAAAACAGCGTAACACGGGCCCTTTAAAGTCCCTTTATTCTCTCATTTATAGGTCACATGATTTAACCACTAACGGCAGGGCGAGGCTGAGTCAAAGCCGTCAGCTGATGTGAACTAATGACATTTGTGCAGCTGTGTGTGATGCTCGACGCTCCGCTGCAGTCACCCGGGTCACTCACAGATTCAAAAACGTGCGTCTGTAAACGTACAGTCGAATCAGGGTTGAACCGCAAGAATCAGAGCCGATCTCTTGTAAACTTTCACAACGTCTCAACTTTTTTTTTGTATCTTTACACAACTGTCAGACCACATTGACAAAAACACTATTACTTCTTCATTATGACCGAGATGGACTTCCTCTTTGGACTTCTCCTATTTGCTCAATGGACTCAGGGCAGACTGCGGTGGTTAGTTCTGCTGTTAACCCTGATCGTGCCATTAAAGTTCATACGAAGCGTTTGCATGTTTTTATAAGTGTTGCTTTGTTCAACGATATGACAAACAAATCAAAACAAAAAAATCACACGTTTTTTTTCTCACACTGAGCCGTTACGATTTCAAATCCTGTTTTATTTTGTCTCATTAAAAACCAATCCCGTGATCTAAAATGCGGAAGGCGAATTTTTATCTGACAGTTTTAAGATTCATTTAAGAAAAAAAAAGTGTTGATGTTTGTTTTTATTTTTCCAAAAACAACTATTATGTAAATTAGATAAACTTTGGCCCTCGTTTACAAGCCGAGCCACTAAAGTTTTACCAAAGTGCTTCACAAATAAAAAAACTAAACGTAACGCAGTAGAAAGATATAAAAACTACAAGACAGTAGTGAAACAGCAGCTGTAGTAGATCAGACAGGTGAGTCTTTAATCGAGTTTTAAAATGATAAATGGACGTAGGTTTTTTTTAAATGGGTCGGGAGCTCGTTCCAAAGTTTCGGGGCAGTGACGGAGACGGGGACGGACCAGCACTCGGTAAGTTCTGTGGTGTTGATTTGATTTGAGACCCGAGAGACGAAGGAACCAGGAGATCGGCCAGGTAACCGGGGCAGCGTCATCAAGAGCTTTCAAAACAAATAGTAAACATTTTAAAATCTATTCTAAACTCCGCTGGCAGCCGACGGAGCGGAGCTAAAACTGGGCCGATGTCGTCGCTTTTTTTAGGACCTGTTAAAAACCTGCTGCTGCGTTTTGGACCAGTCGTAATCTGCCGACGCCGGAGTTTGGCAGACCCACATATAAGGAGCAGTCCTGGTGCTTATGAATGTTTACCGTTCGGTTGCTAGGTAACGGTTATAGACCCGCCTCCACGTATGTCACACCTGCTGCCCAGGTTCAACCAGGAAGTAAAATTATAAACTTCACCAGAACTGTCCAACTTGGGAAAACTAGGCAAGTTTTATCAAAATCGTAAACGTAATTGTATTAAAGGCGCATTGTGTCACTTTTTTGGTCGTGCGTCGGCTTCCTGGAATGTTCCGCAGTGTGCCATTAAACCATCCATCACACTTTTGTTGCTTAAATACCCTGAAAAACATTTCATCTTAGTGAGCGGGGTTGCTTCTCCACAGATATGATTCGTAACTTCAGATATTTAGGCTGAGTTCTCCTCTCAAACTGAAACCACTCTGTTCCACCTTGTGACGTCATGAGGTAATACAGGAAGTGCTCCGCTGTGTTTTCAAACGCCACACACCTTCACCAGAACCGTTTGGATAAGCTCAGCCCTGGAATTTCCGATCTTTACTAAAACAAAAGGTAAAATGTAGCCGTTAACGTTGAAAACCACCGCTTCATGACATCACAAGGTGGAACAGAGCGTTTTGAGCTTTGCAGATGTAGACAGACTAATAATAAAGTGTTACTCGGACATGCGTGAATGAAACAAAACACAACTCCAGGTGTGTTTCTGATGGGTGGAACAGAACGTTTTGAGCTTTGCAGATGTAGACAGACTAATAATAAAGTGTTACTCGGACATGCGTGAATGAAACAAAACACAACTCCAGGTGTGTTTCTGATGCGGTAACAGCGTTAGAACGTGGCTTAAACCTCACAGGAGTCACACAGGAGCTTTAATGTCATATTGCGGTGGATTTTAGGCCGTGCAGTCACGTCTCCATGGAAACCAGAAAAGTTACAGAGCGCACATTTAACTCCGTATTAGTGAAACGAGTAGTCTGACCTTTCACGTGCACTTTGACCTCTGCCGTTCCGCCGTTTCCGCGCGGCGCTCGTGCTCGCGCTGGCGAGTCTGGCTCCGCCGTAGCACAATGTCCTCTGCCCCGTTCACTGGGCCTGTTCCCTGACTCAGCAGGTCCAGCGCAGCTAAAGTTTCCTGGGACATTATAAGGACACCGTTTATGTGTGTGAGTGTGTGAGTGTGTGAGTGTGTGTGTGTGTGTGTGTGTGTGTGTGTGTGTGCGTGTGCGTCTGCTTTTGTGGCAGGCGAGCTACTGTTGCATTTACGGTGGTCAGGTTCTTTTCTCTGTCTTATGCAATGTGATATTTTTCACTTTGCATCTAACCCTGCTCGGGTATTTTTGTGTGGGCCTCCGAACGGGCGATTGCGCCGCGAAAGATGCGCTCGAAGCGAGTCCCAGGGGGCGCCGTACGGTGTTTGCATTGTGAGTACGTGCTGGGGGTAGTACTAGTTCTGCTAACCCAAAATAGCAAAGGTGTGATGTAAAAATGGAGAGGTCGTTTTCGGAGTAACTGAGACTGGTGAGTCACTTTCACACACAAACACGTGGGGCGTGCGCTACACAAAGGCACAGGAACGGGTCTCAATACGGGGGGCAGGGACCAGCACGTGTCAGTTATTAGTTACTGTGTAGTTTGATGGATCTTAATGCTGTTTCGTGACGGTTTGGACGCATCCTCTCGTTCAGTGTTTTTATTTTGTTATTTTTACCACTTTTTTACCACTTTCTTACACACAGAACTCATCAAATATATGAAGTAAGATGTATGGAATTATGCAGCGAAGAAAAATTTAAATAACTCTACTAAATATTTTTCGGCAAAGCAAAGTGTGGAGACTTTGAGGATTTGAAAATAAATCTGTCAAAAAGATTTAGCAGAGTTTTTTAGCTTTAGCTTTTTTGTTTTATTTTCAAATCCTCAGAGTCTTCTCCCTTTGCTTTGTCGAAAAATATATTATGCTTTTTTCTTTGCTGCATGATTCCATATATCTTACTTAGGGTGGATACTTTGAGGATTTGAAAATAAATATATAAAAATATTTAGTAGAGTTTTTTTGGTTTGTTTTCTTTGGTACATAATTCCATATATATCTTACTTCACTTATCTGCTGTATTCTGTGTGTATATAAAATGTAGGAGGTAGTTTGTGTGTTTTCAGGTCTGTCTTATTCTTGGTTTAAACATAAAGGTTTGACACAGGTGAGGTCATGTTTACTCCAGTTATGTAAGAGCGTATTACCTCTGTTTACTTACTGTAATTTAGAACAGGCCTGTTTCACACTTGTCCTGTTTTAATGCAATATTCCTGTAAACATCGACAATTTATGTATTTAATTATTTATTTTTTATTTAATTTTTTCAAGAATTTTACTTTACGTGCACAAAAAGGCGCAAACACGACGACATTCAAACAATAAGCAAACGGTGTGTGAACAGTTACAGTCACACGAAATTAGGATCAGACGTATTCTGGTCTTTTAAGCAGAATATACGATTTTAATTTCGCCCGTATCTTGTCAAATTTGAAGCCTGTTGTGCATCGTAAACCGTTCCCTGACCGATTGCGTCCGGCTCGTCTCCTCGGAGATGTTGTTTCTTTGCCTGAGATGTTCCACACCAGGCCATTAAACTGTCTTCCGGGCGAAAAATCTGGCGCCGCAAGGCCAAGTTACGGGTCAGATCTGCGAAGCGGCGACCCCACTCACACTAAGAATGTTTTTCAGGATGTTTTGAGCAATAAAATAATAATAATGATTAATTTAATAAATGCATAGGTGCGTTTAATTATAACATCTCCAGGCAGGCGGCCGAGCTCCCGTCAGACAAGTTCTGTCTTATAAATTCTGTTGGTATAAGTCGGCGCTGGTGTGTTTCATGTCGCAGATTGAGTCCTGTCGGTGTCATGTCCTGTTTATTTTGATGCCTACACGTTCTGCTCTTAGTCTTATTCTTATTTTAGACTCGTAAAAATGGTCCTGTGTGTGGTGATACTTCCTCTGCTCTGAGAAACGGTGACACAACACAGCCACTTGTCAAATCCTTTTTCTCGTTGGCGTTTTTTTTTTGTTTTTTTTTCCTCTTGTGTGACTTCGCAGAAATCGCCGGCTGCTCTCGCGTGATTGGCCGAGCAGCAGATTCCCACTCCGGCGACTTAAGGTACGAGCATTCATAAATCCTCCGTAATCTCGTTTACTTTGACCGA
>KN478862.1:0-11792 GCA_000787095.1 Periophthalmodon schlosseri
TTTTTTTTCTTTTTTTATGATATGTTTTTTATGATAATCAATAAGCCTACAATGTCTTGAGGAAATACACCAAGTATTTAAAGTGAATAAAGCTAAACTGGGGGAGGTGAGATTTTGAATATAGACGAGTGACGCCACAGGACTCTCTTGCTTTTACTAATCACTCACACACCGTATACATATACAGGAAAGGTGAGTGAAGTGTCTTGCACACAAGGACACAACACTTTGCAACTTTCCACATTTAATTTAAAGTTATCTTCCAGTACATGTTATTTTGACCTCAATAATCATGAAAGCAAACAGTAGTGATTTTTGTCTTAAAGGTGCCGAAGTTCCGCACTAAAACTTTTTTTTTTAACCCAATTACATTAAGTCTTTCAAGTGGATCTGTTTCTGTGCGTTTTACCAATTTAACACTAACCTCTGACTCAACTCTCTGTAGTGGAACTAATAAGGACCAATGAGGAGTCTCCTCTGCGATGCTCTGCTGGTCTCCTCCAAGAAGCCGAGATGCACACATTCTGGAACCCTTTTAAAACTGGTGTTGGTTAAAGTTCAAAATCATTATGAGAGTAGTAATTAATGTGTTGGGCATGTGTGGTGTGTGTTCCCCAGTTATATTTGGACAGGAATCAAAGTGAACTCCACATCTGCACTGACTTGTTTTTCTTAATACACAATTACCGCTTTGATCACGCTGGTCCCATATGTTTTCTTTTTGGAATGTTTGTGGTTGAAAACAATTTCTTATGCATGACCATATATTTTGAAAATATTTGGGTAGTAAACACAGAGTGACTGCCACTGTGTATGACACTTTAGTTGCCAAAGAGGCGTAAACATTATTTTGAGGCTTTTTTGTTAAAGCCACAGTATGTGACTTTTTAGCCCAAAAAATAGACTTAAATAAAATCATTGTTTTTGTTTTTGTTTTTTTCCATTTTGCCTGTTTTTGTTCCACTGACATGATGCAGTCTGAGTGGGCTCTCCACAAACCTGCCTCTTATTTGGCCTGGAGGAGGGCCTCATCCTGCTTGTTTCCATGGAAATGCTGTTCCTTTGGCTGTAATATTCCAGTTTGACATAACATATATCTATGTATGATTTTAACACAACTATTTCCAAGGAATCATCAGGTGACATGCCCCCTCCAGAAAGTTACATATAGTACCTTTAATACTCAAAAATATAACGTTAAAACGTAATCTTTGCATGTTATAATGGGCTCAGTTTGAAGTCTAAATGAGTAGTAGCAGTAGTTATAGTAACATGGTAATCATGATGTTCCAAAAGCCTGTATGATACATTTTGAATCAATACTTTTACTGCTTTAAACAGGTTAAGAATAAGACTTTTCTATGCTATTCTCACACTATATCAATCTGTCAGGCCTCTTTCTGTGTGGTATCTTTGTAAGCGATTTTCCCCATTGCCGATCATGCAGTGCATCCCCATACTGGAGCCATATGTTGTTTATCTTTGAAGTTGTGCTCTTCTAATTGTTGACTTTGTCTCTTGCTCTTCCTCGTTTCGAATGACCTTTTGTCTTCAGTGTGGCAGAGTGCAGACAGATGTGGCCCAATAAGGCACGGCCTTGTTAATTTGCCCATGCAGCAAAATATGCATCCATGCTGTTTTGTGTTAGTTCTCTTAGGTTCTCTATGAAGAACTTAAACTAGTGATATGATGCAATGTATATATAATACAATAATATATAACGTGAAATACGTGTAAATTCACCTCTTGACAACAGACTACTGACTAAAACATGCTTGAACAGGGCTCTCATAGCACACTGTATGAACACAAACAGACCCCAAATCGAAATTAACTGTAAAAAGCAGTGTAGAAATGACATTAAATGTGTGTTCTGGAAGAGGTTACGCTTCCTGCTCATCTTCATGGAGGTGACATTACTTTGTCTGGAATGTTCCACTGTATGGAAATAAACATATCAATCTAGTTCATCTATTGCTCAGAAATACAAAATATATATTCTTACAATGAGTGTGGTCACTTCTTCACAGACCCTATCTATATCCCTGTCCATATCTATCTATCTATCTATCTGTCCACCCATCCATTCAGTCTTTTTGCAGTCTTATTATCATTTTGTCGTGTGCTGCTCTGACATGTTCTCTTGTATCAGTCTGAATTCTTGCAGTAAACTTTGAATGTGGAGTCCATCAAACCTTATCTTTTCAATAAGTTCCCTGCCATAAACAAACGTAATGCATTGGCCGAGAGAAGCCATTGTTTCCCTCCATTGCTCCGAGGATGACCCCATTTAGGAATGAACTGGAGCCTTATTTAACTGCAGTCAAATGTTTGCAGTTTGCAGAGAGCCTTCTTAATGTGTAAAGCCCTGGGGACACAAGCGAGATAATGTAGCATAGTCAGGCATTCAGTTCAAGTGAAGTTTTTCAGTATCTATTTAAAAGTACTTGTTAGTGTCTTTTAAGAGTTCACCTCCAAAAACAGATATTTCCAATTTGTTTAGAGAAATATAGATGGTGTTAACAAACCTAGCATGTGATTTAAATCAAACTGTGTGTTTACAGAGGAGGTACTTTTAGTTTTAGACACTATAGTAATGGTACTTATGACACTGGTGATGCAGGAGTTGAAAACAAAATGTGCTGGTAGTGGGTTTGTTGCCTTCACTTTCACTTGGAGAAAATCTTATTGCAGTAACTTCACTTTATATTTTTGTCCTTTGGTGGATACCACATCGTTATCTGACGCGTTAGCTGAGTCATATTTGTTCTTTCGCTGCCAAACCGAGAAGATAGCTCACCATTATGGTCGTAAATATAGGTGAACGGAAGTTTTATCCTATAGCTTTCAATCTCTAGACAGTTATACAAGGAGTAAAGGATCCTGTAGAGTCGTTCTGGTTTTATTCCTGATGTTTTCTCACACAGTGACGGGGCTGTGGGCCGTGGATGGTCATTCACTGATGAACATGAAAACCCTATCAAACAAATGGCACAGCTGTCTAAACTGCCAGATCTGTGCCCAATGCTGCACTCCGGGGATCGGCTTTTTCTCTCGTTTCAATGAGAGTTTGTCAGTAGCACTCGGCGGGATTGCTCCAAACAGGGGCTCCGTTAGAGATTGTGCAGCTCGCTGGTTTATTCAAATTCACTGAATAATCAGGGAGCAAAGAGCAACAATCACAAGCTAGAGGTCTAACTGACTTTGATCACATGAATTACTAGTAATCAAGATACAGAAATATACTACCAACCTTATTAGGGCACGCAAAAGGGAGGCAATCAAAACAAGGGTACCTGACCTGAGCAGTCGGCAATTTTGAAACTGGCATCTACTGAAATAACTATATTTATATCAAAAAGTCTTGAGTTCAGACCTAATCTCACAATGGAAAAGACAGGGATATACAAGTGCATGGGGAACCATTCTGTCGCTATAATAACAAGATCAAAAACAATTAAATGTATTGATTACAGAACTGGCATATGGTAACAGTTATTTGACTCATTAAAAGTTTAAGACATTAGTATATCAGTATTTTAAGGTGTTTATTTTTACATTTTGTTACTACATTTTTGACTTAGGTGTTGTTTTTGTTTGTTTTTTTAGTTTCCAATGTTATATGTGACATTACAATGGGATTTTGCAATGCATTTTACTCTGCCATTTATTTCAGAACTGTTTTAGCCTACACTTGGTGGTCTTGGCCTACACTTGGTTGAGGACGCCGTTATGTACTGATCTTATATAAGGAGAATAAGCGATGCAGGCTTCATTCATCTCTTCATGGACTATTACACGCTCACTTTGTGCTCTTTGATTGACAGGCATCGGCCCTGCTCTGACCTTCTGTCCTCTGGCTGTTTGCACGTTACAAACCATCAGCCATCATACCTGTGTGTACTCTCTTTAACTTCTATTTAACATATAATCTTATGGTAAACCCCATTACCAATTCAATTTGATTTGACACTGCATCAGTTAAGAGGCACAATTATATTTTGGGGATGAGACCTTGTGAAAGCCGAGGTAAGATGAAAAGGATTAAATGTAATTGAGCAGTGAGGTGGTAAATGGGTCCAAATTGAATTCTGCCTGGAGCGTTGTAATGGCCTACAATGGGTTTCATTTGCAATAATGTACTTTGACCAAATAAAAATCCCAAATGAGTAAAACTGTAAAATGCGGTTTCTCTCTTTAAGTCTAATCATGGCACCATTTCATCTTTTCTTTCCCCGATTACAATCAGAAATTTGATCTGAACTGTTCATTCCTTTTTGATATAGGATCGTGCCATCGTGCTGTGAAATAAGAACTCACCTGAGCTGGAAGCCGAAACCTCAACAGCATTGCTCCATTCTCTGCGCGTGTGGTATTAATATTTCATGTTAAAAATGGCGTTGTTGGCAGGATATTCGAACCTTCAATGTACCACTTGCCACTATTGAAGTTCTAAGTTATAGCTTGATGACTTTAGAAAGGGTTAGATAGGTGAGAATAGTGGCTCTACCTCTTTCTCAGGCAGACAATGTAGATTAAAGGTGGGGTGAGGAGAGGGTAGGATTTATATTGCACCATGGGACACTTAATCATAGCCCTCATAATGGCAAAGCTGGTTTAGTTGCCCCCGGCGATTTCGGATCTTTGTAGCTTTAGAACAATAAGGAGCAGAACAAGGAGAATCCCCCTTTGAAGGTGACATAAGGGGGAGGAAGGTGGCTGCAAAAAGCTACAACCCAATTTGATAAATTATTTTTCATCAGTGAGAAGCGCGCTCTGCACCTGTGCAGGGTTATAATGAAATATGATATGGCCATTGTTAGACAAAACTCTAGCACTGTGTGTCATAGGTAGAATGTGCGTGTGCGCCAACCCGAGGGGGACGTGTGTGTGCCAACCTGAGTGATGCTTGTGCTGTTGAACAAATGAGTATTGAGTCAGCATTGGAAACACAAGCAGTTTTAAGAGGGCACAGAATATTAGAATTGAAAGGGTGTGCAATAGGTTAATTTGCTCAATCTCTGTGACCGAAGTGCTGGCTCGGATCTGGAGATGGGCCTCTGCTGCTGGCCACTGGTTCCTATAGACTGTCCCATTGGCATAAAATAATGGATCGTGTGAATGGAGACAATTAATCTTAATACTGGGACAATAATGAAATAAAAATGAACTTTAAAGACATATCCAATAAAAAGTATTAAATCAAAACTAGTGTAGCCGCTCTATTCTACCTGTGTGTCTCTGTAGATCAATGCTGAATGTCCCGTAGTAAAACTTTAGCTCTTAACGTGTTAAAAGTTTTTTAAAACATATTATCTGTTAGCTCTCAAGACAGGTAAGTGAATTACAATTACTCCATCAGCTCTAACTCAACAAACTATAAAGATGCCTTTTTAATCATGGGATCCCCTTTATTTTGAACAAATCCAATTATCCACGTAGCTAGCTCGCAGCGCCCCGCCGCGGGGTACACAACGAGTGAATATAATAAATAGTAATGTTACTCTGACAACAAAAGCCGCACGCTGATGTGTAAGAGAAAGGCAATCAGTGTCTGCAAAGCTGACGGCGCTTCAGGCGTCTCCCAACGCTTCACAAGTCCCACTGTCTCCAACCACGGGCGCTTTCCCCACCATTTTCTGATTCGGTGAAGAAGCTAGCCGTATGTCAATGCGTGACTCTCACTGAGGTAAGAAATGACAAGCTGGTACCATCAGAGACACAGAAAAAGGACATGTAGTTTCAGGCTTGGTAAAAGGAAATGGTGAAGTCAGAAGGATTTGATGGGGTTTGATGGCGACCCGGGGGCGAGCACCTTGTGAAGGAAAGAGGAGTGAGTGAAGCAGAGGTGGAGGAGAAAGAGGGGAGGGAGAGGTGGAGAGGAGTGTGGGTGGAGGACTTTCATGCGTCGATACAAAAACAACCAACATACGATGAAATGTGTAATAACATCTTTTTTTTTTTCTATTCTGGTATTCTATAATTCACTCAAAGTTGTGGATTCATGTTTAATGTTTCTTATTAAACTAAAATATAAACTAATGTGAACGTGTTAAATATTATATAAATATTACACTACCCTCCAAACAATATGAATCATATGAACTTTGCATATCCATTTCTTGAGAACAGGTGGATTTGAGGAGAGGGAGCAGCTCAAAATACACTGTGTGAATTTTATTAGAACATCAGTGAAGGTAGGGATAGTTTCTATATTAGTTGCGTGCAATTTAAACATCAGTCTCCATGTGGAGGTGTTCTGTTCTAGTTCTTACGCTTTTGATTTACATATTGTTGTTTTTGTCTGTATTGTTACATTGTCATTATTTTAGAGCTGTTCTTTTTGCTCTTCATAGGGATATACTGTAGTCAGTCTCATAACATTCAGTTTGCAGTTGAAATAATCTAGCTCCCTGCTGTTGCTATGTCGCCAGGACTGCCCTGCTCCTTTACAGTAAAGCCTGCATACTGCAGCCCACAGCTGGAGTCTCTGGCATTAGCTCCACATGGCTCCTTTTATACATCACTAATACATCTGCTACTTTCAGTGAATATAGATTAAAACGTGTAATTGGAGTTTGCTGGACCATTTCCTTCTTAGAACGTGCTAATAATTCCACGTTGTTTACACAAATGGATCAGTGGACAGTTTCTCTGGACATAGCATGACATGATGAGGTATGGCATCTCATTAGCACATAGGTTTTGACAAATAGCGATGTTCCTCTTCTCGTTCTCTTCTTTCCTCAAGCCTTTGAACTGAATATTGAATGCATGGGCCAAATTAGTCCTGCGGTCCCCTAGCAACCGACCGTGCTCGGGGGGAGACATGTGCAGATGCTGTGAAGTGAAAAGCACATCTGGATTTTTTTTCATTCTTTGGCCAAGTAACTTTTCTCAAGGAAATGGATAATGAAGATGTATGTGTCTATATATCACTTGCAGATTTCTTTCCAGTAACCTTAGGTGCATTCTAGTGCATTCTTTGTAATTGCAAGGGTTGTGTCTTGAAGGGCATCTGATATAAAACGTTTGTCAAATTATTGCAGGTAGGAGGTTGAGTATATAGTAGTATGCTTCCACATATAATTAATTTCATGTATAATCATATAAATTAACATCAATACTACATTTACAGTGGCTTTTCAAGGTAGAAAACATTACCAAAGATTTTGGCGAGTATGCTCTTCTAATGCTTCTAACTACTACTACTAGGCTACTACTTCTACTACTGCTATGAGTACTACTACTATTTATGCTGCTACTACAGCTACTACTATTGCAACTGCTACTACTACTACTACTACTACGACTACTACTACTTATATCTTATTATTGTTTCCTCAACTCCTCCTTACACAGTTTTATTTCTGGACTCTTGTTCTTTCCTCCCTTTGTCCAATCTCCTCACAAAGCTTGGATAACATATTCATGGGACATTTCCTTAAAATATGCAGAGACCCTGTCCTAAAACAAGCTGGGCCGATGCTAATTATGGACAATGGCCTTTCTTTGTACACGATACTGCATTTTAATCAGCTGTTGTTGTGTTATAGCAATGTAAGTTTCTATCGTTTTCTAGGAGACATAGGCAGAAGTGTGAGCTTGTAAGCTGACAGCTGGGGAATCTGGTCTATCCATTTTTATACAATTGTGAAAAATGTGTCACTTTAACTAAGCTGTCTGTATATAGTGAGTGATTGTTCTGTCAGTCTGGATTTCAACTTACGGTCAAGCTGCTTTCTCATGATGATCAAATGTTCATAATCCTATGTGTTACTCATTAGATAAGCTTGTATGTGCTAAAGGAATGTTAATTATTAAATAGGCCCAGATGTAAAAGGAGGCAAGATGGAGGGAAATATTTGATATTTTGAAGTGAAAGTTGAAAGGATCTGTTTCATTTTTGAGGTCTTGGTAAGCACTAAGTAGTGGCCTGTGTAAAAGCAATGATAATTCTTATCATGTTAATAAGGTTGTGTTCTCTCCTTTCAGGGTTTGGTCCTGCATGCTGAACTTGGTCCTGTTCTAGTCCTGGTTTAGTTCTGGTCTGGTCCAGGTTTAGTCCTGGTTCGGTCATTCAGTGGACTTTGATGAGCTGTAATGTTTGGTGTTAAGATGGCAGTTCTTTACAGCTATATGGATGTTATGGATGTCACTACATACCTGCATAAATCTAACCTTACAGAGACTGTAATTGTAATGGGGCCAACAGTGGCTCATTTGGTGCTTGTCTTCATTGGTGGTAGAGTGGTCAGATCCTCTGACCCACAAGTTGGTGGTGGTGCAATTCCAGCTCCCACAGATGAATACTGTTGTTGTGTCCTTGGGCAAGACACAGGTTGAATGTGTGTGTGAATAGGTGAGTGGTTCCTTGATGTAACGTGCCTTGAAAAAAGTACTATATAAATGTGACCATTTACAATTTTAAAAGATCACATAAATAGTGCAGGTAAATGTATAAAATATTTGATGTAATTGATCTTGTTCCATTTTTATATAATGATTCAATTTGAACAAATTAATTTGGCATATTTGAATACTGTATTTTTTTACAGTAGTGAACAACTTTTCCTCAGTTCAGTTTCCACATTTTAAATCAGCTGCTGTGCCACAGAAAGACAAAACATGTATTATTAAGAAGGCCCAGATTAAACAGATGGAGATGGAAGTGGAAGAAAAGACTGTAGTTTTTATGCATGGTTAAGGTTAGGATTAGGGTGTACTTTAAATGACTGAAGGATTTTTATGGGAGGTAATGGCTGTTTGGTTACATAACACTGTGTTCTCATATCAAACCTGATTAAAAATAGTTTACTGACTAATGATTAAACTTGACCGGTGACTTGCCAAACAAGTCTCTTCATTCTAAGGTATTGTAAACATATGGGAAGCAGAGGGTATTGTAAACTTTAAAATGAAAAGTATAACTAAAAAACTTGGCAAACCTTTGTAGGTAATATTTTTAGTATTATTATTAGTATTATTATTATTTATTGCATTTTTACATCAACAGATCTTTTATGTACATAATACAGTGTGTGTGTGTGTGTGTGTGTGTGTGTGAGTGTATGTGTGTGTATTATACAGTGTATTATTTTAATTATCATTTATATGTATTTTTAACATTAGGGTTAGGGTTAGTTTAAATTCATGAAGTTAATATTTAAGCTAATTCAGTCCTGTTTTGTTTTGCATGTAAACATGACCAAGACAAGGACAGGACATCTCTGCTCGTTTTAACATCGTCTAAACACAAATCTGGGGTCAAGCCCTTCTCTGAGTGTCTCCCAGTTCTGTATACGTGAAGCACTTTCCAGGAAGTATAGCCTTAGATGAATGCATTTTTTTGTAGTTCCCCCTGTCTCTGCCTCTCCTATTCCCTTTTATCTGCTCCCATTTCCATAATGTTCCAGTCTCTTGATCCTCTCCACTTCAGATTTTTATATATTTTATGCCTATACCATACAGTACTTTGGCAGTATCTGTCTCCAGCACGCATGCCCTCTCACCAGGTGGTTCCCGGCTGGTTTTATCGCACTCTGTGACAGTGAAGTACGAGGCTGCCTTCCCAATTTCAAAAATACCATTTCTCCTCCTCCCGATCTATACGTTTGGCCCTAAATACTGCTCAGCGCTAATGTACTTTAATGAGCGCTGGCAGTAGGAGAAAGTTAGAACGAGATGGATGTGGAAACTAAAAGTATAAAGGGGAGATACGTTCACTGTCATTCATCAAGGTGGAGTTAGTTTGTGTAATAGCTGCTGATGTACAGAAGAAGACATTTTTGTGCTACTGGACAAGACATTTCACTAAATACACTCCCATTCATTTATAAGGTAGATGAAGACTTATACCTACAGAATTATAGCCACTTGTCTGTCAGTTCGACCCAGGGCCAATACTAATAAGAAGCTGAGAAATCTAAACTGTAGTAGTAGTAGTAGTAGTAGTAGTACCAGTACCAGTACCAGTACCAGAAGTAGAATTTTTAATTTGTCACAATTATTTTTGCTACTATGTACAAACTAGTGTTCACTTAACAAATGAACCCAACAATTATGTTTATAACCTATTAAAACATCCAAGGATATTTTGTTGTTGGGGTCCATAAATGTCCAGATACTTACCACTTGGTCCGAGAAACAAAACAAGAGGCAAGCGGAAAGAGGGAGAATAATCCTCTTTGTCATGCTCGTCCGTGAACATCAAACACCATTTTTCCATTTCAAATAAATATAGAAGCAAAGAAGGCCTCATCGCGAGACAGTGCAGCTTACAGGGAGCAATCTAATAAGCTTTTATTCAACACATCCTGAGCTAAAAATAGTCTGTAGTTGTCATGTCCAGGATTTGAGTTTAAACCCCCATGAGAAGAACGATGACAAAGAATCGAGCTCAGAGTGACAATAAACTCCTCGACAAACATAGGTGGGCCACATTCTGAAGATGTCTCTCAGAGATCGTAGTAAACTAGAGAAGATGTGTCTTAGGGATCGTAGTAAACAAGAAGATACCACCTGATAATGAAGAAAAGGGAACACTCAAGTGTAAATAACAAAAACAGTCCTAATGTTACTTTGATCTTAATTGTGCAGTATTTGTAACTTTTCTGGTGCAGGTCAGCGACTCGCTTGTCTCCATGGAGATGTTGCCTTGCCTGGATTGTTTCCCAGTATGGCATTGATCTATCTCCACTGAGAGGTGAAGGTTACAGTTCAGGTCTGTGGAGAGGCATCCCTTACAAGTGAAATTACTAAAAAAAAATGTCATGTTCATGTTCTTTTCGTGTTCTATTTTCTATGATATTTTATCTTAATAAGGCAGATGACATGCAAATGTACCACAAACTATTTTGTGCATATGAATGTTGATCATGTCCTCCGTTTGGCTGTTTTGTGGAATTGTTTTGTGGACTTGCATGGCCAGTGACATAATGAAATTACATGGTGCTGTAGAAGTGGCTGCATGAACAAAAACATAGATATTGGCCATCCATCTCTTTGGTAATGTTGTTTCCTGTTGTTTTGGGCTGTGAGTAATGGTGAGGTGCAGAGGAGTGCATGCTGTTATCATGGTCATCTGTATTGTAGTGGTTATGTGCTTTGAGGATAAGGTGGCGCCATAAGTTGGCGCCGTATTTCTCAAGTGCAGGTGTCATTGGAGAGGTGAGAAAATGTGTCCGTCATAGTGTTATTAAAATGTCACTGAACAGGAGGCAGGCTTTTAATAATCTAAAAGGCCTGTGCAATGTTTTATGAATGGGTTTTTATGAGCTCAAATGAATGCATAACGAGACCCCACTATTACATATTATAGGATTAGCATGCTACTTGTTTGGAAAAGCAGACTTGGCTATTTACTTGGTGCACTATATAACTTTTTGAGTGAAGGGTATAACACCAGCTCCATGGGGACAAGACGCAGGGTTAGGGTTAGTTACAGGTCAGCTCTGTGGAGAACCCACTCATTGAAAGGATGCATGTTTTTCAATGTATTTTGTGCAAGACAGATATGCTTAACACCATATAACATTTCAGACAAAGCAATAACATCTCCACAGAATAAAGCAAGTGACAAACTCCAATAGAAAAGTTACACAGTGCACATTTAACCTTTCATTACTGGATTTCTCTCGGCCTGGTCTCCTTTATATTCAATACAATACAGTCTGCAGATCTGAATGGACTTTTGGATCATCAGGAAACTGCATATTATAGACATGACCCCACTTTGAAAAGTAGGTTTGAAATATTTTATACATTTTGATAGCGGTATAGTATGAAAGAGT